>CAJQZM010039485.1:0-245513 GCA_907164665.1 Colias nastes
GGCGCAATTCTTGCTCGCTTCGACACCACCGACACGCAGCTCCGCGCCCGTGAAGCGCTGATGGGCGTGCTGGGTGATAAGTATGTCGTGGCGCTTAACCTTGCTCCTGCAACCCCGCGTTGGCTGGCTGCGCTGAACGCAGAGCCAATGAAACTCGGTCTTGACCTGCGTGGCGGCGTTCACTTCCTGATGGAAGTGGATATGGATACCGCGCTTGGCAAGCTGCAGGAACAGAACATCGACAGCCTGCGCAGCGATCTGCGTGAGAAAGGCATTGCGTACACTACCGTGCGTAAAGAAGATAACTACGGCATGAGCATCACGTTCCGCGACAGCGCGGCACGCGACCAGGCTGTAACTTACCTGTCTCAACGTCACCGCGATCTGGTCATCACCTCTCAGGGCAGCAACCAGCTGCGTGCGGTGATGACGGATGCACGTCTGAGCGAAGCGCGTGAATATGCCGTTCAGCAGAACATCAACATTCTGCGTAACCGTGTAAACCAACTGGGCGTGGCTGAGCCGCTGGTACAGCGTCAGGGTGCTGACCGTATCGTGGTGGAACTGCCGGGTATCCAGGATACCGCGCGTGCGAAAGAGATTCTGGGTGCGACTGCAACCCTGGAATTCCGCCTGGTTAACTCCAACGTCGATCAGTCTGCCGCTGCCTCTGGCCGTATCCCGGGCGACTCCGAAGTGAAAGAGACCCGCGAAGGTCAGCCGGTTGTGCTGTACAAACGCGTGATCCTGACCGGTGACCATATCACCGACTCCACTTCAAGCCAGGATGAATACAACCAGCCGCAGGTTAACATTTCGCTGGATAGCGCGGGTGGTAACATCATGTCTAACTTCACCAAGGACAACATCGGTAAACCGATGGCGACCCTGTTCGTGGAGTACAAAGACAGCGGTAAGAAAGACGCCAACGGTCGTGCCGTGCTGGTGAAAGAGGAAGAGGTGATTAACATTGCCAACATCCAGTCTCGCCTGGGTAACAGCTTCCGTATCACCGGTATCAACAACCCGAACGAAGCTCGCCAGCTGTCACTGCTGCTGCGTGCCGGTGCGCTGATTGCGCCAATTCAGATTGTTGAAGAACGTACCATTGGTCCAACCCTGGGTATGCAGAACATCAAACAGGGTCTGGAAGCGTGTCTGGCCGGTCTGGTGGTCTCTATTCTCTTCATGATCTTCTTCTATAAGAAGTTTGGTCTGATCGCGACCTCCGCGCTGCTGGCAAACCTTGTGATGATCATCGGCATTATGTCCCTGCTGCCGGGGGCGACGCTGACCATGCCGGGTATTGCGGGTATCGTTCTTACCCTTGCGGTGGCGGTCGACGCCAACGTACTGATAAACGAACGTATCAAAGAAGAGTTGAGTAACGGTCGCTCTGTGCAACAGGCGATTGAAGAAGGCTATAAAGGGGCGTTCAGCTCCATCTTCGATGCGAACGTAACAACACTGATTAAGGTTCTTATCCTGTATGCAGTGGGTACTGGCGCGATCAAAGGCTTTGCAATTACAACCGGTATCGGTGTTGCAACGTCAATGTTTACCGCTATTGTCGGCACCCGTGCCATCGTGAACCTGCTGTACGGCGGCAAGCGCGTCAAAAAGCTGTCTATCTGAGGAGTGCGTTGTGGCACAGGAATATACTGTTGAACAATTGAACCACGGCCGTAAAGTCTGGGACTTTATGCGCTGGGACTACTGGGCCTTCGGCATTTCAGGTTTTCTGCTGATTCTGTCCATCGTCATTATGGGCGTGAAAGGCTTTAACTGGGGTCTCGATTTTACCGGTGGTACGGTAATTGAGATCTCCCTGGAAAAACCGGTCGATATGGACCAGATGCGCGAATCGCTGCAGAAAGCGGGCTTTGAAGAGCCGCTGCTGCAGAACTTCGGCAGCAGCCGCGACATCATGGTGCGTATGCCTCCGGTACACGACGCCAACGGCAGCCAGGAGCTGGGTAGCAAGGTTCTGAAGGTTATCAACGAATCGACCAGCCAGAATGCGGCGGTGAAGCGTATTGAGTTCGTTGGCCCGAGCGTGGGTGCGGACCTGGCGCAAACTGGCGCGATGGCGCTGATGGTGGCGCTGATTTCCATCCTGATCTACGTTGGCTTCCGCTTCGAGTGGCGACTGGCGGCAGGTGTGGTTATCGCGCTGGCGCACGACGTGGTGATCACCATGGGCGTACTGTCTCTGTTTCATATTGAGATTGACCTGACGATTGTGGCATCCCTGATGTCCGTTATCGGTTACTCACTGAACGACAGTATCGTGGTATCTGACCGTATTCGTGAAAACTTCCGTAAGATCCGTCGCGGTACGCCGTACGAAATCTTCAACGTGTCGTTGACCCAGACGCTGCACCGTACCTTGATCACATCCGGAACGACCTTAATGGTTATCCTGATGCTGTATCTCTTCGGTGGTCCGGTGCTGGAAGGCTTCTCGCTGACCATGCTGATCGGTGTGTCTATCGGTACGGCGTCGTCTATCTACGTCGCGTCCGCACTGGCACTGAAACTCGGCATGAAGCGCGAGCACCTGCTCCAGCAGAAAGTCGAAAAAGAAGGGGCGGATCAGCCGTCAATTCTGCCGTAAGACAGTGTCTTAGGCGTTAGCGAAATCCCGGTCTGTTGGCCGGGATTTTTTTTATCTGCTCCTGACAAATACTCCTGACAGTATGCTGTCAGGAGCCCTGTCGTAGACTCCTTCTGAACCCAACAACAGGCAGGAGGAAGTATGAAAAGTGTGATTAACTGGTTTGAAATTCCGGTCGCCGATATGGATCGCGCCATCAAATTTTATGAACCGGTAATGCAGGTTACGCTGAAGCGCGAGAAAATGGACGTGGCAGAGCTGGCGATTTTCCCGCACGAAGACCCGGCAACCGGCGGCGCACTGGCGAAGTTTGACGGCATTACGCCGTCGCAGCAGGGCGCTATTATTTATCTGCATACTGACAATCTGACGGCCATGCTCGATCGTATTGCCTCTGCGGGCGGTGCGTGCGTCTTTGGTCCGCTGGAATTGCCGCGAGGCATTGGCACCATTGCCTTGTTCACCGACAGCGAAGGTAATCGCGTCGGCCTTCATCAACCGGCCTGAGAGCAAAAGAGACGATGACCCGACGCGCTGACCGTTTGTTTC
Organism: Colias nastes; assembly: GCA_907164665.1. NCBI lineage: Eukaryota > Metazoa > Arthropoda > Insecta > Lepidoptera > Pieridae > Colias > Colias nastes. The sequence goes on from CAJQZM010039485.1 coordinate 3,167, forward strand.
AGATTGTGCAGATCCTGCGGGGCAGGCGTCTGACAACGGCAGCGCATCTGGCGGAGAGGCTCGGCGTCTCCGAGCGCACGGTTTATCGCGATATCCGCGACCTGTCTCTCTCTGGCGTGCCGGTAGAGGGCGAGGCGGGAAGCGGATACCGGCTTCTGTCGGGCTTTGACCTGCCGCCGCTGATGCTGACCAATAAAGAGTCCGAGGCGCTGATGGTGGCAATCCGTCTGCTGAAAACCTGGGGCGGAGAGTCGTTGTCTCGCGAGCTGGAGTCAGCTCAGGAGAAGGTGCTGGCGATCCTGCCCGAGGAGAGCCGCCGCAAGGCGGAGCAGACGCGTATATATGCGCCGGATATTGCGCTTCAGCCCCATTCCCGCAGCGGATTTGATGTGATTCATCAGGCGATATCTGCGCAGCGCGTGCTGGCGCTGCATTACCGTGATGAGGCCGGGCAGTTAACCTGGCGTGAGGTGCAGCCGCTTGGGCTGTTCTTCTGGGGGGAGCACTGGCTGTTGGCTGCGTGGTGCGAGCGGCGCGATGACTACCGCTGCTTCCGGCTCGACAGATGCCTCAATATTGTGCAGACGGAGAGGCGGTTTAGCGAGAGTGCTGACAGGTCATTGGCGGATTTTTTGCGGAAGGTGAGGCAGTAAAAAGCCGGGTGGCGGCTACGCCTTACCCGGCCTACATTCGGATCGTAGGCCCGGTAAGCGTAGCGCCACCGGGCGAAGCCCGCACTGATTAGAAGTTATAACCTACAACCAGGTAACCACCCCAACCGGTAGAACGAACGCTGAAATCGCCGTTACCGAAGTTCAGGCTCGCGTCGTCGTTCCACTGACCACCGTTATGCCAGTAACGCGCAACAACAGAGTAGTGCCAGTGATCGTAGTTCAGCGCCAGGATGTGGCTGGACGCGATGGAGTCGTTGGTGCGCGCTTTCTTACCGTTCAGATCGCGGAAGTCGTTATCGCCCAGGTCTGAGCCCCAGTCAAAGTTGGTGAAGCCGATGTAGCTCAGGTTGCCGCCCCACAGCTGGGTGATTGGCACAAAGTATTTCACTTTGAAACGGTAGCCGTCCCACTCGTTTTCGTTCGCGGCGCCGTAGTTCTGCCACTGGTACTTCGCGTACACGTTCATGGACAGGCTCATTGGCAGACCGGTATCGATGTCCGTACCCAGACCCATGTACCAGGTGCTCTGACGACCGGACTTGTTACGGCCCATGTCGTAGATATAGTTGTTTGCGAAGTACCACTCTTTGAACGGACCAAACGCCAGGCTGGTGCCAGTCAGCTTATCAATAGAGAAGCGTGGTTCGATCTCCATGAACAGCGGGGAACCGTGGTTCCAGATACCTTTCGCGTCGGTGTTACCACCGAAGAATACCGGTGCATCCATATAACCATAGAAATCAAACCAGTCTTTCTTGGCGAACGCTTCGTATTCCAGGTAGGTATCGTTGCGGATCTGAGGTCCGAAACGGGTGTGGTAGCTGCCAACCACGTTAACGCTCTGGTGCCACCAGTCGGAGAGGTATTGTGGTTTATCGTTTTCCGCTGCGTTAACAGTGAAAGAGGAGGAGAGTGCCAGTACAGCACCGGCTGCGAGTAATGTTTTTTTCATAATCATGCCACTGATTGAAATTCCCTTCCGGGAGTGAAAAATGCGCGATTTGCGTATCAAAATATTTCGTGTTTCTGCGGAGCCTATTATAGGAATCCTTGCTCACAAAAATATGTGTTGTTTCACATATCTCTCACATGCGTAATCGATTGCGTTCACGTTTGCGTACTTTAAACGGCCGGGATTGTAACGGCAAACATTTATGTTGCCAATCCATACGAAATGTAAATGTTAGCGGAGTGACATTTCACTCCGCTAAAAGAGGAGGTTATTGCGCGGCGGGTTGAATGTCGTGAATGCGGATAAAGCCCAGCTGTTCTGGGGTGAGCCCACTCAGCTGTAGCGGGATATCAACATCGCTCGGGGCCAACGTGCTGGCGGGGGCGGTGAAGAGTTGGTTCTTCACGTTCACTTCCTGGTAGCTTTCCGTGGTGCCCTGAATCTGGCCCCACTCTACGGTTCCGCTGAACGCGGGAAGCGGATCGTTGGATTCGCCCTGGATGCGTAATGTTGCGCGAGTACCATCGGCATTTGCTGCAACATTCACCAGAGACATCTTTAACGTGCCAATCTGGCTGTTCAGGCGGGCAGGCGTGTTGGCACCCGGCAGCAGATAAACGCCGCTGCTGGACTTCGCATTCAGCGCATTTTGCTGGGTGATTTTCACGGTCTCTTTGTTCAGCTTGTCCATGGCCGCATTGAGCGTGTTCACGCTTTGTTTCATCTGACGGACTTCGGTCTGCTGTGCACAGGCGCTAAGGGTGAAGAGGCTCCCCACCAGCAAAATTTTCAGATAACGTCTTGTCATTGCGTTTATTTCCTTGAAATAACGGATCGCTCTAATGGTAGCCAGCTTCATTGTGTCTGACATAGATCCTTTATCTCAAAAAGCTCTTCCTTTGTTGTCAGGCCAGATCAGGGTAAAATGAAAATCAGTTAACCGGATTACAGGGATACCGTATGCATTGCCCATTCTGCTCCGCTGTGGATACCAAAGTCATCGACTCTCGCCTGGTGGGCGAAGGGTCTTCCGTACGCCGTCGCCGTCAGTGTCTGGTGTGCAACGAGCGTTTCACGACCTTTGAAGTTGCAGAGCTGGTAATGCCGCGCGTGGTGAAAAGTAACGACGTGCGCGAGCCGTTCAATGAAGAAAAGCTGCGCAGCGGAATGCTGAAAGCCCTCGAAAAACGGCCCGTCAGCGCAGACGATGTCGAAATGGCGTTAAACCACATCAAGTCTCATCTTCGTGGCTTAGGTGAGCGCGAGGTGCCGAGCAAAATGATTGGCAACCTGGTGATGGAACAGCTGAAAAAGCTCGATAAAGTCGCCTATATCCGCTTCGCCTCTGTCTACCGCAGTTTCGAAGATATCAAAGAGTTCGGCGAAGAGATCGCCCGCCTACAGGATTAAGCCCATGCAGGACGAGATGTACATGGCACGAGCCATGAAGCTGGCGCAGCGTGGTCGTTTTACTACCCACCCGAACCCGAACGTGGGGTGCGTTATTGTCAAAGAGGGCGAGATCGTGGGCGAAGGTTATCATCTTCGCGCGGGCGAGCCCCACGCCGAGGTGCATGCCTTGCGCATGGCGGGCGAGAAGGCGCGCGGCGCAACGGCCTACGTTACGCTCGAGCCCTGCAGCCATCACGGGCGTACGCCGCCGTGCTGTGAGGCGCTGATTGCAGCGGGTGTGTCGCGCGTTGTTGCATCAATGCAGGATCCGAATCCGCAGGTGGCCGGACGCGGGCTGTATCGACTCCAGCAGGAAGGCATTGACGTTAGCCACGGGCTGATGATGCAGGACGCGGAAGCGATTAACAAAGGCTTCCTGAAGCGTATGCGTACCGGGTTCCCTTACATTCAGCTCAAGCTGGGCGCCTCGCTGGACGGTCGTACGGCGATGGCAAACGGCGAAAGCCAGTGGATCACCTCGCCGCAGGCAAGGCGCGATGTGCAACGTCTCCGTGCGCAAAGCCATGCTATTCTCACCAGCAGTGAAACCGTTTTGGCTGACGATCCGGCCATGACCGTGCGCTGGGACGAACTGAGTGCCGATACCCAGGCGCTTTACCCGCAGGAGAACCTGCGTCAGCCGCTGCGCATTATTATTGATAGCCAGAACCGCGTGACGCCGGATCACCGCATCGTGCAGCAGCCGGGTGAAACCTGGATTGCCCGCACGAAGGAAGATACGCGTGAATGGCCGGAAGGCGTGCGCAGCATCATGGTGCCGGAGCATAACGGGCATCTGGATTTAGTCGTGCTGATGATGTTGCTCGGCAAGCAGCAGGTCAACAGCATCTGGGTCGAAGCCGGGCCTACGCTCGCCGGTGCGCTCTTACAGGCTGGGCTGGTGGATGAACTGATTGTCTACGTTGCGCCTAAACTGTTAGGGCACGATGCGCGCGGCCTGTTTGTGCTGCCTGGCCTTGAAAAACTGGCCGACGCACCTCAACTCAGATTCAGCGAGATTCGTCCGGTGGGTCCGGATGTCTGCCTCCATTTAACCACAGCGTAATTGCTCCCGAAATAGGGAAGCAGTGCGCAAAGTATTATGATAAAATCCGCCCCCCTGCGGGGCCAAATGAACCCGTAAAGGAAGAGTATGAACATTATTGAAGCTGCTGTAGCTACCCCGGACGCTCGCGTCGCCATCACCATTGCGCGTTTCAACAACTTCATCAACGACAGCCTGCTGGAAGGTGCGATTGACGCCCTGAAACGTATCGGCCAGGTTAAAGATGACAACATTACCGTTGTTTGGGTTCCAGGCGCTTACGAACTGCCACTGGCGGCGGGCGCGCTGGCGAAAACCGGTAAATACGACGCGGTGATTGCGCTGGGTACTGTTATTCGTGGCGGCACTGCGCACTTCGAATACGTTGCGGGCGGTGCAAGCAACGGTCTGGCTCACGTTGCACAGGATGCTGAAATTCCTGTCGCATTCGGCGTGCTGACTACCGAAAGTATTGAACAAGCCATCGAACGTGCTGGCACCAAAGCCGGTAACAAAGGTGCAGAAGCTGCACTGACCGCGCTTGAAATGATCAATGTATTGAAAGCCATTAAGGCCTGATTTTTTTGTAAGGGGAATTCCGTGAAACCTGCTGCTCGTCGCCGCGCCCGTGAATGTGCCGTTCAGGCGCTTTACTCCTGGCAGTTGTCCCAGAACGACATCGCTGATGTTGAATACCAGTTCCTGTCAGAACAGGACGTGAAAGATGTTGACGTTCTGTACTTCCGTGAACTGCTGTCGGGAGTGGCGACTAATAGCGCGTATCTCGATGGCCTGATGAAGCCATACCTGTCTCGCCTGCTCGAAGAGCTGGGCCAGGTGGAAAAAGCAGTGTTGCGTATCGCGCTGTTTGAGCTGTCTAAACGTGATGATGTGCCGTACAAAGTGGCCATCAACGAAGCGATCGAACTGGCGAAAACCTTCGGCGCTGAAGACAGCCACAAGTTTGTAAACGGCGTACTTGATAAAGCAGCACCTGCGATCCGTCCCCACAAAAAGTGATCCGCAAACCGGAGTTCTGCATTGCCTGACGGGCAGTGCGGCTCCGGTTTTTTCTTTTATTTGCTGAGGCATAACGTATGGCATGCGGCGAATTCTCCCTGATTGCCCGTTATTTCGACCGTGTCAGAACCTCTCGTCTTGATGTTGAAACCGGCATTGGCGATGACTGTGCACTTCTCAATATTCCCGAAAAACAGACGCTGGCAATCAGCACCGACACCCTGGTGTGCGGGCGTCATTTCCTGCCCGATATCGATCCTGCCGATCTGGCGTATAAAGCGCTGGCGGTGAACGTTAGCGATCTGGCGGCGATGGGTGCCGATCCTGCCTGGCTGACGCTGGCTCTGACGTTGCCAGAGGTCGATGAAGCCTGGCTGGAAGCGTTTAGCGACGCGCTGTTTGAACAGCTGAATTATTACGATATGCAGCTGATTGGCGGTGATACCACTGCCGGGCCGCTGTCGATGACGCTGGCGATCCACGGCTATGTGCCGCTCGGCCGCGCGCTGAAGCGCTCGGGCGCAAAACCAGGCGACTGGATCTACGTGACCGGTACGCCGGGTGACAGCGCGGCAGGGCTGGCGATCCTTCAGAACCGTTTAACGGTTGGAGATGCTGATGATGCGGCGTATCTGGTGAAGCGCCATCTGCGGCCAACGCCGCGTATTCTGCACGGCCAGGCGCTGCGCGAGCGGGCAAGCTCGGCTATCGATCTCTCTGACGGGCTGATCTCCGATCTCGGGCATATCCTGAAGGCCAGCGGCGTGGGTGCGCGCGTTGACCTGGATCTGTTCCCGCTGTCGGAGCAACTGCTTCGCCATGTCGAACCTGAGCAGGCGCTGCGCTGGGCGCTGTCCGGGGGTGAAGACTACGAACTGTGCTTCACCGTGCCGGAGCTGAACCGTGGAACGCTGGACGTGGCGTTAGCGCATCTCGGCGCGAAATTTACCTGCATCGGGCAGATTATGCCGGAGAGCGAAGGGCTGAAGTTTGTGAAAGACGGTGCGCCCGTTACGCTGGACTGGAAAGGGTACGATCACTTCGCGTGAGTTTGTGCGCTCTGTATTGCCGGGTGGCGCTGCGCTTACCCGGCCTACAAATAGGGTGCGATCGTAGGCCGGGTAAGGCGAAGCCGCCACCCGGCGAGTGTTTACTTAAACCCCACCACCGGATGCTGCTGATACGGCGTCTCAAGCTCGGCAATCTGCTCCGGCGTCAGCGTGATGTCCACCGCATTCAGCAGTTCATCAAGCTGTTCTTCCCGCGACGTGCCGATAATCGGTGCGGCAATCCCGCGTTTGCTCAGCAGCCATGCCAGCGCCACCTGGGCGCGGGTTGCACCGGTATCGTCGGCAATGCCTGCCAGACGCTCGGCAATCAGCGCATCGCTGGCTTCTGTACCGCTATAGAGATTTTTCCCCACTTCATCCGATACCAGGCGAGCCGTGGTTTCGCCCCATGGACGGGTCAGTCGACCGCGCGCCAGCGGGCTCCACGGGATCACCGCCACGCCCTTCTGATGGCACAGCGGCAACATCTCGCGCTCTTCTTCACGGTAGATCAGGTTGTAGTGATCCTGCATGGTGACAAAGCGTGCCCAGCCGTGCTGTGCCTGGAGATCCAGCGCCTGGGCAAACTGCGACGCGTGCATAGACGATGCGCCGATGTAGCGCGCTTTACCGGCTTTCACCACGTCGTTCAGCGCTTCAAGGGTCTCTTCAATGGGGGTGTTGTAATCCCAGCGGTGGATCTGCAGCAGGTCGACGTAATCCATGTTCAGGCGTCTGAGACTGTCATCAATAGAGCGCAGGATCTGCGTGCGAGAAAGGCCTTCCGTCAGATCGCCTGACGGATAGTAGACTTTGGTGGCAACGACGATGTCATCACGGCGGGCAAAATCGCGCAGAGCGCGGCCAACAATCTCTTCGCTGCTGCCGTCGGAGTAGCTGTTGGCGGTGTCAAAGAAGTTAATGCCGCCTTCAATGGCGCGTTTGATAATCGGACGACTGCTCTCTTCCGGCAGCGTCCAGGCGTGGTTTCCCCGATCCGGCTCGCCAAAGGTCATGCAGCCCAGGCAAAGTCGGGAAACCTTAAGGTCCGTTTTTCCTAACGTAGTGTATTGCACGGTTCCGCTCCTGCTATTTTAAACATGAGGTTTAAGCATAGCAGGAGCGGAAAAGGGGGAGGGGTTATGCCAGCCAGCTGCGGATTTTGGCTTCGATACCTGCGGCATCCAGACCAATCGCCGCGCGGGCTTCGTCCTGGGTACCCTGCGGAATGAAATGATCCGGCAGGCCGAGGTTCAGCACCGGAACGGCTTTACGGTTTGCCATCAGCACCTCGTTTACGCCGCTGCCCGCGCCGCCCATGATGGCGTTTTCTTCCAGCGTCACCAGCACGTCGTGGCTTTCCGCCATGCTCAGGATCAGGGACTCATCGAGCGGCTTAACGAAGCGCATATCCACCAGCGTGGCATTCAGCGTTTCGGCCACTTTTGCCGCTTCCGGCATCAGCGTGCCGAAGTTCAGGATCGCCACTTTCTCACCGCGACGCTTCACCAGGCCTTTACCGATCGCCAGTTTTTCCAGCGGCTGAAGTTCAACGCCCAGGGCATTGCCGCGCGGGTAGCGAACCGCGCTCGGACCGTCCTGATAGTGGTAACCGGTAAACAGCATCTGGCGACATTCGTTCTCGTCGCTCGGCGTCATGATCACCATGTCCGGGATGCAGCGCAGGAAAGAGAGATCAAATGCGCCCTGGTGCGTCTGGCCGTCGGCACCCACGATGCCCGCGCGGTCGATAGCAAAAAGCACCGGCAGCTTCTGGATGGCAACGTCGTGAATAACCTGATCGTAGGCGCGTTGCAGGAAGGTGGAGTAAATTGCCACCACCGGCTTGTAGCCACCGATCGCCAGACCCGCCGCAAACGTCACCGCATGCTGCTCGGCGATGGCGACGTCAAAATACTGGTCAGGGTATTTTTTGGAAAACTCGACCATGCCGGAGCCTTCACGCATGGCGGGCGTCACAGCCATCAGCTTGTTGTCTTTGGCCGCGGTTTCACACAGCCAGTCGCCGAAGATTTTCGAATAGCTCGGCATACCGCCGCTGCTTTTTGGCAGACAGCCGCTGGTATGGTCAAATTTCGGCACCGCGTGGAAGGTGATCGGATCTTTTTCCGCCGGTTCGTAGCCACGCCCTTTTTTGGTCATGATGTGCAGGAACTGCGGGCCTTTCAGGTCGCGCATGTTCTTGAGCGTGGTCACCAGCCCCAGTACGTCGTGGCCGTCAACCGGGCCGATGTAGTTAAAGCCCAGCTCCTCGAACAGCGTGCCCGGCACCACCATGCCTTTGATGTGTTCTTCGGTACGCTTGAGCAGCTCTTTAATCGGCGGTACGCCGGAGAAGACTTTTTTGCCGCCTTCGCGCAGCGAGGAGTAAAGCTTGCCGGAAAGCAGCTGTGCCAGATGGTTATTCAGCGCACCCACGTTCTCGGAGATCGACATTTCGTTATCGTTAAGGATAACCAGCATGTCCGGCTTGATATCACCCGCGTGGTTCATTGCCTCGAAGGCCATACCCGCAGTGATCGCCCCGTCGCCAATCACGCAGACGGTACGGCGCTGTTTGTTCTCTTTTTCTGCGGCAACGGCAATACCGATACCCGCTGAAATGGAGGTGGAGGAGTGACCGACGCTCAGCACGTCATACTCGCTCTCGCCGCGCCACGGGAACGGGTGCAGGCCGCCTTTCTGGCGAATAGTGCCAATTTTATCACGACGACCGGTCAGAATTTTGTGCGGATAGGCCTGATGGCCTACATCCCAGATGAGCTGATCGAACGGCGTGTTATAGACGTAATGCAGCGCCACGGTCAGCTCAACCGTGCCAAGCCCGGAGGCGAAATGGCCGCTGGAGCGGCTAACGCTGTCGAGCAGGTAGCGACGCAGTTCGTCGCACAGCTTCGGCAGGCTCTCTTTCGGCAACAGGCGTAACTCCTGGGTGGAGTCAACTAACGCCAGTGTCGGGTATTTGGCAATATCAAAACTCATCAAAGGCTCATCGAGATAGGTTGTTTATTTATCACGCTGGATTATGTAGTCCGCTAGCGCTTCCAGTGCCGAGGTATCCAGCGATTGCGCGGCCAGCTGATTTAGCGACTGGCGGGCATCCTCTATCAGGTCCCGGGCTTTACGTTGGGCTTGCTCAAGACCCAGCAGGGCGGGGTAGGTACTTTTGCCAAGCTGCTGGTCCGCACCCTGACGTTTACCCAATGTTGCAGTATCGCCCACCACATCCAGAATGTCATCCTGAACCTGGAATGCCAGACCGATACTTTCTGCGTATCTGTCCAGAATCGGCAGGGCTTTACGCCCGTCTTCACCCGCGCTCAGCGCGCCCAGGCGAACGGCTGCACGAATGAGCGCCCCCGTCTTATGGCGATGAATGCGCTCCAGCTGTTCCAGATTAACCTGACGACCTTCCGCCTCTAAATCCAGTGCCTGACCGCCGCACATCCCGGCGACGCCGCTGGCCATTGCCAGTTCGGAGACCATCGCCAGACGGTCGCGATCGGCCACTTCCGCCATCGGTGCATCGCTTAAAATCGAGAATGCCAGCGTTTGCAGGGCATCCCCCGCCAGAATGGCATTCGCCTCGCCAAACTTAATGTGGCAGGTTGGCTGACCGCGACGCAGATCGTCGTCGTCCATGGCCGGGAGATCGTCGTGGATCAGTGAATAGGCGTGGATGCACTCCACGGCGGCTGCCGGGGCGTCCAGCGTGTTATCGCTGATACCGAACATATTCCCCGTGGCGTACACCAGGAACGGGCGCAGGCGCTTTCCACCCAAGAGTGCGCCATAGTGCATGGCTTCAACCAGTGGAGTGTTCTGAAAAGGCTGCGGTTCAATGAAACGGCGCAGGGCATCATTGGCGCGAACAACGCGCGCCTGAAGCGCGTTAGCAAAATCCATTTACTCGGCGTCCGGTGTGAAAGGCGTGGTTTTCGCGTCTTCGCTGTCGGAAAGGAGGATCTGCACGCGCTGCTCGGCCTGCTGCAGTTTAACCTGCCCCTGGCGCGCCAGCTGCACGCCACGTTCGAATTCGTTGAGCGCGTCTTCCAGCGGGAGATCGCCGCTCTCAAGACGGGTAACTATCTGCTCCAGCTCACTCAGCGCAGTTTCAAAACTGGCCGGTGCGTCGTTCTTCTTCGGCATAGTGAATTGACTCTTATATTCTTCGCCCCATCATGGTAACGGACTCGGGGCAATTATCAAATAACGCGAGCGGCGCGATGGTGGTATACTTGCGCGCCTGGATGCAGCCACGGGTGTGGGCTGCTGTATCATTTTCCATTACAAGCCTTAATACGCTTGCCTAAGAAACATTGCCGCCATGAAGTTTATCATTAAATTGTTCCCTGAAATCACCATCAAAAGCCAATCTGTGCGTTTGCGCTTTATTAAAATTCTCACCGGGAACATTCGTAACGTATTAAAGCACTACGACGAAACGCTCGCCGTGGTGCGTCACTGGGACCACGTGGAAGTGCGCGCCAAAGACGAAAACAAACGTCTTGATATTCGCGACGCGCTGACCCGTATTCCGGGGATCCACCATATCCTTGAAGTGGAAGATGTTCCATTCAGCGATATGCACGACATCTTCGAGAAAGCGCTGGTCCAGTACCGCGATCAGATCGAAGGGAAAACTTTCTGCGTGCGCGTGAAGCGTCGCGGCAAGCACGAGTTTAGCTCTATTGAAGTTGAACGCTACGTGGGCGGCGGTCTGAACCAGCACGTCGAAACGGCGCGCGTGCGTCTGACCAACCCGGACGTGACCGTGAACCTGGAGATCGAAAACGATCGCCTGCTGCTGGTAAAAGGGCGCTATGAAGGCATCGGCGGCTTCCCAATCGGCACTCAGGAAGACGTATTGTCGCTGATCTCCGGCGGTTTCGACTCCGGCGTCTCCAGCTATATGCTGATGCGTCGCGGCTGTCGCGTACACTATTGTTTCTTCAACCTGGGCGGCGCGGCGCATGAAATCGGCGTTCGTCAGGTGGCGCATTACCTGTGGAACCGCTTCGGCAGCTCCCACCGCGTGCGTTTTGTGGCGATCAACTTCGAACCCGTGGTCGGCGAAATCCTCGAAAAAGTGGACGACGGCCAGATGGGCGTGGTGCTGAAGCGCATGATGGTACGTGCGGCGTCTAAAGTGGCTGAACGCTACGGCGTGCAGGCGCTGGTGACCGGTGAAGCGCTGGGCCAGGTTTCCAGCCAGACGCTGACCAACCTGCGTCTGATCGACAACGTGTCTGATACGCTGATCCTGCGTCCGCTGATCTCCCACGATAAAGAGCACATCATCGATCTGGCGCGCGAAATCGGCACCGAAGATTTTGCCCGCACCATGCCGGAATACTGCGGCGTGATCTCAAAAAGCCCAACCGTGAAAGCGGTGAAGGCGAAGATCGAAGCGGAAGAAGAGCACTTCGATTTCGGCATTCTGGAAAAAGTGGTGGCGGAAGCGTCCAACATTGATATCCGCGAGATTGCCCAGCAGACCGAGCAGGAAGTGGTTGAAGTGGAAACCGTGAGCGGTTTCGGTGCTAACGATGCGATTCTGGATATCCGCTCTATCGACGAGCAGGATGACAAGCCGTTGAAGGTTGAAGGCGTGGACGTGGTTTCTCTGCCGTTCTACAAGCTGAGCACCAAGTTTGGCGATCTCGACCAGAGCAAAACGTATCTGCTGTGGTGTGAGCGCGGGGTGATGAGCCGCCTGCAGGCGCTGTATCTGCGCGAGCAGGGCTTTGCGAATGTGAAGGTGTATCGCCCGTAGTGTGCGGCCTGATGCCCTCACCCCGACCCTCTCCCACGGGGAGAGGGCGCAAACATTAAAAACGGCAACCTTTGGTTGCCGTTTTGCTTTTACCTCGCGCCACCCGGCTTTTTTTATGCACTACTCTTCGTAGTAATTATAAATCCCCGCTGGCATCACCAGCGATGACGCCACTTCGTAAGCCTTCTCGCGTCCGACCAGCAGGTCAATAATCTTTAAGCCAAAATCAATCGCGGTGCCTGGCCCCTGGCTGGTCAGCAGATTGACGCGCGGATCCCAGACCACGCGTTTATCCACCCAATGCTCTTCAGGGATCGTATCCTTAAGCCCCGGGAAGCCGGTCATGTTGCCGATGGGAAAGATATCGTGCGGCACCAGAACCGTTCCTGCTGCGGCACAGATAGCCGCGACGATGCGGCCGGATAAATGAAACTGACGCACGGTTTCAACCAGCAGCGGGCTGTCGCGAAAACATTCCGCGCCTTTCAGGCCGCCGGGCAGGACGATGATGTCGTAATCTCCGTCAGCCACCTGTACCAGCGGTGCATCTGCCAGGATTTTCACCCCGCGTGAACAGGTGATGGCCAGATTACCGTCGCTGGCGACGCTGGCGGTGGTGACCTTAATGCCGCCACGCACCATCAAATCGATAGTGGTGACGGCTTCCATCTCTTCACTACCAGGGGCGAGGCAAATCAGTGCCGACGCGCTCATATTCACTCTCCTTACGTTTAACCAGGTCATACAGTCGGGCGTTTTCCGGCACCGCGATGCCGTGCGCGCGGGCGCGTTTTAGCAAATAGCCAGTGATGTAGTCGATCTCCGTGTGGCGTAAAGCCCGAACATCCTGCAGCATCGAGGAGATATTTTCTGCCGTACTATCAATAACCTGCTCGACATAATAACGTAAATCATCCGCCGAGGTATGCAGGCCTTCACGTTCAATCACCGAGGCGACTTCTTCACACAGCGCGGCAATCTCCTGAGGATGGTTTTTTAGCTCACCGTTCGGGCAGTCCCACAGCGCCGTCAGCGGGTTGATCACGCAGTTCACCGCCAGTTTGCGCCACAGCTGAGGGCGGATGTTGTTGTGCCAGGCGACGTCTGGCAGCACTTTCTGTAACACGTCCGCCAGATAACTGTAGTCGCCGTCCTGCTCGCGAGACGGACCGATATGGGTCACGCCGCTCGCAACATGCACGATGATATTGCCATCGCGCCGCGCCGCCTGAGTCGTGGTGGCCATTAGCAGCGGCTGCGTGATGCTCTTGAGTTCATCAATGGTTCCCATGCCATTATGCAGCAGCAAAATGGGGGCTGTGGGGGGGAGCTGCGCGGCCAGCGCTTTTACCGCATCGGAAACCTGCCACGCCTTGAGCGTCACCAGCAGCAGGTCGCTTTGCGCAAGGAAATCAGGATCATTGGCGGTAAGGGATTCGTTAAAGATACTTCCGTCTTCACCAATCAGGTTTACACTGCAATAGGGCTGGGGCACGCGCAGCCAGCCCTGTACCTCATGTCCGTGCTTACATAGCGCGGTCAGCCATAGCTGACCCAGGGCTCCGCAACCGAGCACTGTAATTTTCATTGTTCCTCCTCACCTGCAACTGCGCCAGGTGTTACGGCCTAAGTATAGCGCCGTCGACTATGCTTTTGAGTTATGCCTTGTTGCGGGTATTATGCAACGCAACAAAAATGAAGGGAGAAGAAAAGATGCCATCTTTCGATATTGTTTCCGAAGTTGATATCCAGGAAGTGCGTAACGGCGTGGATAACGCAAGCCGTGAAGTTGAGTCACGTTTCGATTTCCGTGGCGTTGAGGCGACGTTTGAGCTGAACGACGCAAATAAGACCATTAAGGTGCTGAGCGAGTCTGATTTCCAGGTCAATCAGCTGCTCGACATTTTGCGCGCCAAGCTGTTAAAGCGCGGCATTGAAGGTACCTCGCTGGACGTGCCGGAAGAGTTTGTCCACAGCGGCAAAACCTGGTTCGTGGAAGCGAAGCTGAAGCAGGGCATTGAGAGCGCGGTGCAGAAGAAGATCGTGAAGCTCATCAAAGACAGCAAGCTGAAGGTGCAGGCGCAAATCCAGGGCGAAGAGATTCGTGTGACCGGGAAATCTCGCGACGACCTGCAGGGCGTGATGGCGCTGATCCGCGGCGGCGATCTGGGACAGCCGTTCCAGTTCAAAAACTTCCGCGATTAAGACAAAAATGCCCGGTTCAACCGGGCATTTTTTTAAGCTTTCAGGGCCTGCTCCACCTCGAAGCGGTTGGTCACCTTGCTGTCTATTTTAACGTAAGCGCTACGTTCCTCCGGAACTATCAGCACTTCAGTCACGCCTTCTTTTGCTTCCAGACGCTGTTTCAGCGCATCACTGACGTCGACCTCTTCCGGAATTTCCACGCGCAGGCTGCTCACGTAGCGCGGCTCTTTCATGGTACTGGCAACCAGCAGCCAGACCATCGCCAGCAGTGCACCGGCGAGAAACACGGTTTGCGAATCAAACAGGCCGTCCACCCAGCCGCCGAGCGAGCCGCCAATGGCCACCCCGAGGAACTGGCTGGTGGAGTAAATGCCCATTGCTGTACCCTTATAGCCCGCCGGAGATTCTTTACTGATAAGCGACGGCAGCAGCGCTTCCATCAGGTTAAACGCCAGGAAGAACAGCTGTACGCCAGCAACCAGTTCCCAGAAGTGCGGGCCGGAGCCCCAGAGCACGATCTCGGCAACCAGCAGCAACGCCACGCAGCCCACGAAAACGCGCTTCATCTTGCGCTTCACTTCGGCGTAGATGATAAACGGCACCACGGAGACAAATGAGATCAGCATCGTCACCAGATAGATTTTCCAGTGCTCGGCGGCAGGGAAGCCCGCAGCGGCAAGCTGGCCGGGCAGGGCAACGAAGGTGGACATCAGCAGAATGTGCAGGCACATAATACCGAAGTTCAGCTTGAGCAGGCGCGGCTCGACAATCACCTTGCTGAAGCAGCCCTTCACCATTCCGGATTCACGGTTCAGAACGTGGTTTTTGCTGTCCGGCACCACCCACAGCGTAAGCGCGATCCCGATGGTCGCCAGCACGGCAATCATCCAGAACAGGGCGTGCAGCCCCAGTTTGTGGGTGATGACAGGGCCGAGCACCATCGCAATCGCAAACGTCACGCCAAAGCTGACGCCGATAAAGGCCATTGCCTTGGTGCGGTTCTGCTCGCGGGTGAGATCTGACAGCAGCGCCATCACGGCGGCGGCAATCGCGCCGGAGCCCTGCAGGGCGCGGCCAAGAATAATTCCCCAGATAGAGTGGGAGAGGGCGGCAATTACGCTACCAAGTACAAAGACCAGCAGTCCGCCGACAATCAGTGGTTTACGACCAACGCGGTCTGAGAGCAGACCAAAGGGGATCTGAAAAACCGCCTGCGCCAGTCCGTAGATGCCAATGGCCAGACCAATCAGCGCTTCGCTGGCTCCCTGCAGCGCCATGCCGTACGTGGTCAGAACAGGCAGGACCATAAACATGCCAAGCATCCGTAGCGAGAAAACAGTCCCTAAACCCCAGGTCGCGCGTAGCTCGCCCGGCGTCATTTTATAATCGTTCATTGCCACCTCAGTTCAAAAGCAGGCACTAGTTTAGGCGGGGTGTTAATTGCGGTAAATAGGTGTTTGTTTAAGAGATATTACCATCGTGCAAAACCGCGTCGGGTGGCGGCGATGCCTTACCCGACCTACCGATCCCGTAGGCCCGTGCAAGCGTAGCGCCGCCGGGCAAAAAAAAAGCCAGGTGATTAACCTGGCTTTTTCAATTCAGCACACTTACCAGACGTAAGTCAGCAGGTTGTGTGAATCCGGCACCATGAAGTCCACGGACATCATCACGGACAGCGAGGTGATGGCCACAATCGAGAACACAAACAGTTTGCGCGCCCAGACTTTGTCATCTTCCACTTTGTAACCGCGCAGCGCCATACCGAGCCACCAGACGCTCACTGCAGCCGCCACCACCAGATATTTATACCCGGCGTAGCCGCCCAGAGAGAGCATCAGCGTTGCCACAGCAAAGGCGATGATGTAGAGCGTGATGTGGTTCTTGGCAACGGAAATGCCCTTCACGACCGGCAGAACCGGAATGTTCGCTGCCTGATAATCCTTAAAGCGGAAAATCGCGATGGCATAGGAGTGCGGCATCTGCCACAGGCTAAAGATAGCCAGCAGGATCAGCGCACCGCTGTCGAACTCGTTCGTGACTGCGCAGTAGCCAATCACCGGCGGCGCAGCGCCGGAGAGAGAACCAATCAGCGTGCCGTAGACGGAGTGACGTTTCATATACAGGCTGTAAACGCCCACATATACCACGAACCCCATCACCCCCAGCCAGCAGGCCAGCGGGTTAGCACCAAACCACAGCAGCATAAAGCCAGCAATACCCAGCAAGGTGGCGTACACCAGCGAGACGGAAGGGGCGATCAGGCCTTTCACCAGCACCCGATTTTTGGTCCTTTCCATCTTCTTGTCGATATCCATGTCGATGTAGTTGTTAAATACACAACCGGACGCAACAACCAGTGACACACCGACCAGCGTGTAGATAAAGAGGGTGTAATCAATGCTGCCCTTAGAGGCCAGCAGGAACCCTCCGATCACGGAGATCAGGTTGCCAAAGATGATGCCTGGTTTCGTTACTTGCAGGTATTGCTTAAACATACTCGCCGCTCTTAGTGAACCATCATGTTGTAGTTAAGGTTCCACATAATCCAGATGGAACCGACTACCAGGATAGCGATGATAATCACGGTAAAGATAAAGGCCGTCATATTCCAGCCTTCATCGGACTTGGTGTTCATGTGCAGGAAGCAAACCAGATGCACCAGAATCTGAATCACAGCGGTTACCAGGATTGCGCCCAGGATAACCGGCTTAGACGCAGAACCGTTCATCACCATCCAGAACGGGATCACCGTCAGGATGATCGACAGGATGAAACCTGTCATGTAGGTTTTTACGCTGCCGTGGGAAGCGCCATGATCGTTTGAATGACTCATTACATCGCCCCCATCAGATAGACAACAGAGAACACACAGATCCATACCACGTCCAGGAAGTGCCAGAATAGGCTCAGGCACATGATACGGGTACGGTTAGTGCTGGTCAGGCCGCGACGGGATACCTGGAACATCAGTACCGCCATCCAGATCAGACCAGAGGTTACGTGCAGACCGTGAGTACCGACCAGCGCGAAGAACGCGGACAGGAAGCCACTGCGATCCGGACCGAAACCTTCCATGATCAGGTGATGGAATTCATAGATTTCCATCCCGATAAATCCAGCACCAAACAACCAGGTCAACGCCAGCCAGGAGACAACCTGGCTCTTGTTGTTTTTGTACATGGCGATAGCCGCCATGCCGTAGGTGATGGAGCTGAATAACAGCAGTGCGGTTTCAACCAGAACGAACGGCAGTTCAAAGATGTCCTTACCGGTCGGGCCGCCCGCTGTGCCGTTCACCAGAACGGCATAGGTTGCGAACAGACAGCAGAACAGAATGCAGTCGCTCATCAGGTAGATCCAGAAACCGAAGACTTTCATCGGTCCTGTATCGTGGTGCGCATGGTCAGCATGCGCGTGGGCAGTTGAGTGCGCCAGAGTATCAGTTGCCATTTTTCAGCCCCGCTTTAGAAATCTCGTCGAAATGCTGATTTTCCAGCTTTTCAACTTCACGGACTGGTACGTAGTAGTCCACGTCCTCGTCAAAGCTCTTCACAATCCAGCTGATTACGATGCCGGCGAAGCCAACAATCGCCATCCACCAGATGTGCCAGATCATTGCGAAACCAAATACCGTTGCGAATGCGGCAATCACGATGCCCGCGCCGCTGTTTTTCGGCATGTGGATCTCTTCGTAATGAGCAGGTTGCTTGTACGCTTCACCTTTTTCTTTCATTTCCCAGAATGCGTCGCGTTCATGGATCTGCGGCACAACGGCAAAGTTATAGAACGGTGGTGGAGAAGAGGTCGCCCACTCCAGCGTACGGCCACCCCATGGGTCACCGGTCAGGTCACGGTTCTGGTCGCGGTCGCGAATAGACACGTAGAACTGAATCAGCTGAGACGCGATACCACAGGCAATCAGCACTGCGCCGCCCGCTGCAACCATCAGCATTGGGTGGAACTGCGGATCGATCTGCTGGCTCAGACGACGGGTCATACCCATGAAGCCCAGCACGTACAGCGGCATAAATGCGACGAAGAAGCCGATGATCCAGAACCAGAACGCGCGTTTACCCCATTTTTCGTTCAGCGTGAAGCCGAACGCTTTTGGCCACCAGTAGGTTACGCCAGCGAAGCAGCCGAAGACTACGCCACCGATGATAACGTTATGGAAGTGCGCAATCAGGAACAGACTGTTGTGCAGCACGAAGTCAGCACCCGGTACCGCCAGCAGTACGCCGGTCATCCCACCTACGGAGAAGGTCACGATGAAGCCGATGGTCCACAGCATCGCTGAGTGGAACACGATACGGCCCTGGTACATGGTGAACAGCCAGTTGAAGATCTTCACCCCGGTAGGGATGGCGATAATCATGGTCGTAATACCGAAGAAGGCGTTTACGTTCGCGCCCGCACCCATGGTGAAGAAGTGGTGCAGCCAAACGATGAACGACAGAACGGTAATACAGACGGTTGCCCACACCAGAGAGGTGTAACCAAACAGACGTTTACGCGAGAAGGTTGCCGCGATTTCGGAGAACACACCGAAGACCGGCAGAACAAGGATGTACACTTCCGGGTGACCCCAGGCCCAAATCAGGTTGATGTACATCATCATGTTGCCACCCATATCATTCGTGAAGAAATGGGTGCCCAGGTAGCGGTCCAGGGTCAGCAGCGCGATGGTGACGGTCAGGATTGGGAAGGACGCAATGATCAGGATGTTGGCGCACAGAGATGCCCAGGTAAATACCGGCATCTTGAACATGGTCATGCCAGGGGCACGCATCTTGATAATGGTCACGAAGAAGTTGATACCGGTCAGGGTCGTACCGACACCGGAGAGCTGAAGCGCCCAAATCCAGTAGTCGACGCCAACGCCCGGACTGTACTCAATTCCCGACAGCGGCGGGTACGCCAGCCAGCCGGTCTGAGCAAATTCGCCCACACCCAGTGACAGGTTAACCAGGATAACGCCGACAACCGTGAACCAGAAGCTCAGGTTGTTCAGGAACGGGAACGCCACGTCGCGCGCGCCGATTTGCAGCGGAACGACAACGTTCATCAGACCGATAACCAGCGGCATCGCCACGAAGAAGATCATGATAACGCCGTGGGCGGTAAAGATCTGATCGTAGTGGTGCGGCGGCAGGAAGCCGGCTTCACCCGCCGAGGCGAGTGCCTGCTGGCTACGCATCATGATCGCATCCGCAAAGCCACGAATTAACATGACGATACCGACGATGCAGTACATGATGCCGAGTTTTTTGTGGTCAACCGAAGTCAGCCACTCATTCCACAGGTAGCTCCACTTACCGAAGTAAGTGATCAAGCCCAGTAAGGCTGCACCACCGATGATAATTGCAGCCACCGTAACCACGATAATGGGTTCGTGGTAGGGCACTGCATCCAGTGTCAATTTTCCGAACATTTTCTTCCTCGGCCCCTTAGTGAGCGGTTTCCGCGTGGCTCATGTCCATGCCTTCCATACCTTCGTGCGCGCTGTGCTCGCCTTCAGGCTGGGTCATGTCCATGCTCTTGCCGTGATCCATAAATTTGCCAATGACGTCTTTAAACAAATCTGGTTTCACGTTAGAGAAGTACTCCACCTTGTTGTATTCGCTAGGCGTAGCCACTTTTTCGAACGCCGCCATGTCAGACATGGTGTTAGTAGACTGCTTCGCTTTTTCAACCCACTGGTCGAAAGCGGCACGGTCTGGCGTTGCGATAGCTTTGAACTTCATACCTGAGAAGCCCGGGCCGCTATAGCTGGCGGAGATACCATCATAGGTGCCTGCTTCATTCGCGATCAGGTGCAGGTTAGTCTGCATACCGGCCATCGCGTAAATCTGGCTACCCAGACGCGGGATGAAGAAGGAGTTCATTACGGAGTTGGAGGTCACTTTGAACTGAACCGGAGTGTTCGCCGGGAAGGCGATTTCATTCACGGTAGCAATGCCCTGCTCTGGATAGATGAAGAACCATTTCCAGTCCATGGAGACCACTTCAATGGTAATAGGTTTCTCATCGTGAACCAGCGGTTTGCTTGGCTCAAGTGCGTGAGTGGTTTTCCAGGTCAGAACGGCAAGGAACAGGATGATCAGAATAGGTACCGTCCAGACCACAGCTTCCACTTTATTGGAGTGTGACCAGTTAGGGCTATACTTCGCATCTTTATTGCTCGCACGATACTTCCAGGCGAAACCAACTGCCATCAAAATGGCTGGAATAACCACAATCATCATCAGGCCAAATGCCGTCAGAATCAGTGAACGTTGTTCCAGTCCAATCTGTCCTTTGGGGTCTAGTAGTGCAGAATCGCAGCCACTGAGTAATACAGTGCCCGCGAATAATGACAACCATCCCAAACTTTTATTGTATTTCCCGAGTCTCATTTAACGACCTCAATTCCACGGAGTCTGGTGGCGTTTAAAGTGTGGGGGCATTTTACGGGAAGGTTACATTACTGTAAACATCATTAGGCCTGTGTCAGGAAGGTGTTACTGGGTTCTGCCGCACATGTCACAAGTGTTGCAAATTATGTCGCTTTTTAAGACATAAGCCGCATGGCGCGGGCTTTATAACGAAAGGACCCCCAAGCATACCCTAAAAGGGGCAATTGGTATAACCATTGTTAAAAATACACAAAAAATTAACAATTAATTATCAATAAAAAGACAACTAAAAAACGAAAATTCAATGTTTCAAATGCTGAATCGTTTAATGAGAAAATAGAGTTTGGAATTGACTCCAATAATTTCCAGAAGCTATCCCGCACAAAACAACAAATATTTTTTTTCGCGATTGTCGGTTATTCCACCGTTATAATTTCACTTCGTGATTACAACGGGAAATAACCTTTCGTTTTTTTCTTCAGCTCATCTGCGTTTTGCGCAATGCCAGAAAATCGAGAAGTGCCCCGATCAGGATCCCGGCGATGGCGAGCAGGGCACCCACGTCCAGCAGGAGCGTTTCGAGCGGGAGCGTCAGAGAGGTGGTTGCATTAATGATGAGTACGACAAGCCACAATCCCAGCGCAAGGCACCCCACCGTTAACAACCGTAAGGCAAAACGGTAGGCGCGGTGATATTCGGTACGCGGCATAAAGTGTTCAGTACGCTGGGTATATTCCAGCGTTTGACTACACACCAGCAGCAATAAAATCCCCGGCACGGCGGCAACCACCGAGAAGAGATAAAATGTCGGCCAGCCGTGGGCTTCAACGAACCAGCCTGCAATGGGGCCGACGTAAACGCGGCCCACGGCGGAAAGTGCTGAAAGCAGGGCAAACTGCGTGGCGGAAAATGATTTGTTGCACAGGGTCATCAGCAGGGCGACAAAGGCTGCCGTTCCCATTCCGCCGCAGAGGTTTTCAAAGAACACGGCTGCCGCCATGCTGATCATATGCTTATCGGAAATCGACAGCAGCCAGTAGCCCGCGTTCGACGCCCCTTGCAGGATGCCGAAGATCAGCAGGGCGCGGAACAGCGTCAGCCGCTGCATCAACACGCCGCCGTACAAGGCGCCGACGATAGTTGCAAACAGTCCCAGCGTTTTATTCACCACGCCGACTTCACCGGCATCAAAGCCCACTCCGCGAATCAGGAAGGTCGTGGTCAGACTCATGGCAAAGGCATCGCCGAGCTTATACAGGACAATCAGCAGCAAAATCAGCCAGGCATTGTTACGGCCAAAAAAATCACGCAATGGTTCAGCGACGGCCTGCTCCAGCGAGCGTGGAACCGGGATCACATCGCTCGGTTCAGGCGCGAACAAGGTGGCAATAATGCAGGGGATCAGCAGTGCAGCCATCAGCCAGTACATGCCCTGCCAGCCGAGATAGCGGTCAGCAAGCCACAGTGCGAGTCCACCGGAAACCAGCATGCCCAGTCGATAGCCCAGCACGCTGATGGCGGCACCCGCACCACGCTCTTCCGCAGGCAACACGTCCGTTTTCCAGGCATCGAACACGATATCCTGCGACGCGGAACAGAAGGCAATCACCACCGCAAGCGCCGCCATCCAGCGCAATTGCGTGGACGGTTCGAGGAAGCCCATAGCGGCAATGGCCAGCAGTAACAGCACCTGCGTCATGACCAGCCAACCGCGACGCCGCCCGAGGAACGGCGGCGTATAACGGTCCATCACCGGAGACCAGAGGAACTTAAAGACGTAAGCCTGGCCGACAAGCGAGAAGAAGCCGATGGTTTTGAGATCGATATTCTCGACGGTCATCCACGCCTGTAAGGTGCCGGAGGTGAGCGCGAGGGGTAAACCGGAGGCGAAACCGAGGATCAGCAGAATGGCTGATTTCGGTTGCTGGAAAATGCGTAAGTAGTGACTGGACATGTTTTTATTGAAACTGACCCGGCGAAGCGCCGGGTCAGTGCGCAGAATTAACGAGCGTTCTGCTTGATGAAGTCATGAATGCTGGTGTCCTGCGCCATATCGGCGATGGTATCAGTCAGCACGCTGTTTACCGCGTTAGCAATGTTCTGGTTGGATGCCTGGAACGCACCTTCAACAGAGTAGCTGGCGCGGTAATTTTTGGTCATCTTGTTGCCGTTTTTCGCGGTAGCAATGATGGCGATATCCGCTTTGGTCGCGATGTTGTAGCGCACGTTACCCTGGGAGACGTCAGCGTACAGGTTGTTCACGATGATTTGCAGATCAACCGCGCCGCTTGGCCCAATCATATAACCGCGAGAGGTCATCTGCTTCTCGAGCACTTCCTGCAGCAGGAAGCGCAGGTCGCGGGAGGCGGTCAGCGTAACCTGCTGGTTATCGCGGGTCACTTTTGCCAGCGCCTGGTCCTGACGCTGATCGGCACCGTTAATGCTCACGGTCACACCCATCAGGCTTGGATCCTGCTGAGGCAGGGTAATTTTTGGTGACACATCAATAGTCGTTGGCGGGGTTGCGCAGCCTGCCAGCATAAAAAGTGCTACCAACGGAAAGAAGAGTTTTTTTAACATTTTCAGGTTCTCAACGAATCGTAAGCATATAAAGAGAAAAATTGTCGCCATCATAACATCGCTAACGGCGAGGGGAAGTGGTCAACGCATGTAAATTCATCGCCTTGTCCGAAAACTGACCAGTTCACCGTTTTTCTCAATCCGTGTGTGACAAAACGTATGAGTCTCACAGTGAACTTCATTCGTTTGAATGAGAAAATCAGACGAAAGCTAAATATTTGTTGTCAAGGTGTAATGGAAACGGTAAAAGCGGCTAACATTTAAAGGGATGGGTGACATCCTGGCGTTGTCGGAGGAGTAATTTCATGATGATACGTGAGCAGATAGAAGATAAATTAAGGGCAGCGTTCAACCCTGTGTTTCTCGAGGTTGTCGACGAAAGCTATCGTCATAACGTACCGGCGGGTTCTGAAAGCCACTTTAAAGTGGTTCTGGTTAGCGATCGTTTCCTGGGAGAGCGTTTCCTGAACCGACATCGCTTGATCTACAGTACCCTGACGGAAGAACTCTCCACAACCGTACATGCGCTGGCGCTGCACACCTACACCATTAAGGAATGGGAAGGCTTGCAGGATACGGTATTCGCATCACCGCCTTGTCGCGGCGCAGGCACCATAGCCTGATAAATCGGATTTGCAACGGTTGGAGCTTTTCCAGTATGTTGCATACAGATTTCCTCAAAACGGCCTCCGGGCCGTTTTGTTTTGTCTGAGTTTTGAGCGGATGGTGCGATTTTAAGGCTAAAAATAGCCTTAAAGTGTGAAAAAAGCCGCAGCAACATGCCCCAACCGTTCTCGACTCACCTAAGTGATGCCGCTATAATGCCGCGTCTTATTGAATGTCTTCGGGATGATTCTGGCGACAGGGAATGTGAATCTGCACTAAGAGAGCATCCCGGTAAAACAGACAGATTCAGAGTTGACCGAGCACTGTGATTTTTTTGAGGTAACAAGATGCAAGTTTCAGTTGAAACCACTCAAGGCCTTGGCCGCCGTGTAACGATTACTATCGCTGCTGACAGCATCGAAACTGCTGTGAAAAGCGAGCTGGTCAACGTAGCAAAAAAAGTACGTATTGACGGCTTCCGCAAGGGCAAAGTACCAATGAATGTTGTTGCTCAGCGTTATGGCGCTTCCGTGCGTCAGGATGTGCTGGGTGAACTGATGAGCCGCAACTTTATTGATGCGATCATCAAAGAAAAAATCAATCCGGCCGGCGCGCCAAACTACGTTCCAGGCGAATACAAACTGGGCGAAGACTTCACCTACTCCGTAGAGTTCGAAGTGTACCCAGAAGTTGAGCTGAAAGGTCTGGAGTCTATCGAAGTTGAGAAACCTGTTGTTTCCGTGACTGACGAAGACGTTGACGGCATGCTGGACACCCTGCGCAAGCAGCAGGCGAACTGGAAAGAGAAAGAAGGCGCTGTTGACGCTGAAGACCGCGTTACCATCGACTTCACCGGTTCTGTAGACGGCGAAGAGTTCGAAGGCGGCAAAGCGTCTGACTTCGTACTGGCAATGGGCCAGGGTCGTATGATCCCAGGCTTTGAAGACGGTATCAAAGGCCACAAGGCTGGCGAAGAGTTCACTATCGACGTGACCTTCCCGGAAGAATACCACGCTGAAAACCTGAAAGGTAAAGCAGCGAAGTTCGTCATCAACCTGAAGAAAGTGGAAGAGCGCGAACTGCCAGAACTGACTGAAGAATTCATCAAGCGTTTCGGCGTGGAAGATGGTTCTGTTGCTGGTCTGCGTACCGAAGTGCGTAAGAACATGGAGCGCGAGCTGAACGGCGCTGTGCGTAACCGTGTGAAATCTCAGGCGATTGACGGTCTGGTGAAAGCCAACGACATCGACGTTCCTGCTGCCCTGATCGACAGCGAAATCGACGTACTGCGCCGTCAGGCTGCACAGCGTTTCGGTGGCAACCAGCAGCAAGCGATGGAACTGCCACGCGAGTTGTTCGAAGAGCAAGCGAAACGCCGCGTTGTTGTTGGCCTGCTGCTGGGCGAAGTGATTCGTACCCACGAGCTGAAAGCTGACGAAGAGCGTGTGAAAGGCCTGATCGAAGAGATGGCTTCTGCATACGAAGATCCATCAGAAGTGATCGAGTTCTACGGTAAGAACAAAGAGCTGATGGACAACATGCGCAACGTCGCACTGGAAGAGCAGGCTGTTGAAGCGGTACTGGCGAAAGCTAAAGTGTCCGAAAAAGCGACCTCTTTCAACGAACTGATGAACCAGCAGGCGTAATTTCGCCCCAACGGTTTAAAGTTTGAACAAAAACCCGTTGCCTTTTGGCGACGGGTTTTTTTTATCACACCAATAGCCCAGGAAGAGTGCTAAAACGCCCTTTCAGTGTTAGCGTAACAACAAAAGGTTGTTATGCTTGAAATAGGGCAATGTGAACCCCATAAGTATGGAATCACGATGAATGAGACTGGCTGATAATCCGTCCATAAGGTTACAATCAGTACAGCAGGTGTTTTCAATTTAGATCCAGGAGACGGAAATGTCATACAGTGGCGAACGAGATAACTTTGCACCCCATATGGCTCTGGTGCCAATGGTTATTGAACAGACCTCACGTGGTGAGCGTTCTTTTGATATCTATTCCCGTCTGCTCAAGGAACGCGTTATCTTTCTGACCGGCCAGGTGGAAGACCACATGGCTAACCTGATCGTGGCGCAGATGCTGTTTCTGGAAGCGGAAAACCCAGAAAAAGACATTTACCTGTACATTAACTCCCCTGGTGGCGTGATTACCGCAGGTATGTCCATTTATGACACCATGCAATTCATCAAGCCTGATGTAAGCACTATCTGTATGGGTCAGGCTGCATCTATGGGCGCATTCCTGTTAACTGCAGGGGCGAAGGGTAAGCGTTTCTGCCTGCCTAATTCCCGCGTGATGATTCACCAGCCGCTGGGTGGTTACCAGGGCCAGGCGACGGATATCGAAATCCACGCCCGAGAAATTCTGAAAGTTAAAGCGCGCATGAATGAACTTATGGCGCAGCATACGGGTCAACCCCTCGAGCAGATCGAGCGCGATACCGAGCGCGATCGCTTCCTCTCTGCTCCAGAGGCAGTTGAGTACGGCTTAGTCGACTCCGTGTTAACCCATCGTAATTGATGCCCGCGACGCGAGTGTGCCGCTATACTAAAGTAGGGCGGCACGCTGCTTTAAGCAGCTTGCGTCTGAGATTGGCATTTGCGTCGTCATGTGCGGCACAAAGAACTTAAAAAGAGGTTTGGACTCATGACAGATAAACGCAAAGATGGTTCGGGCAAATTGCTGTACTGCTCTTTTTGCGGCAAAAGCCAGCATGAAGTGCGTAAACTGATTGCCGGGCCGTCCGTGTATATCTGCGATGAATGTGTCGATTTATGTAACGACATCATTCGCGAAGAGATTAAAGAAGTTGCGCCACACCGTGAGCGTAGCGCGTTGCCAACGCCGCATGAAATTCGTCATCACCTTGATGACTACGTCATCGGCCAGGAGCAGGCCAAGAAAGTGCTGGCAGTGGCGGTATACAACCACTACAAACGTCTGCGTAACGGCGATACCAGTAACGGTGTGGAACTGGGCAAAAGTAACATTCTGCTGATTGGCCCAACCGGCTCCGGTAAAACGCTGCTGGCCGAAACGCTGGCGCGTCTGCTGGATGTTCCGTTCACCATGGCTGATGCCACCACCCTGACCGAAGCCGGTTATGTGGGTGAAGACGTTGAAAACATCATCCAGAAACTGCTGCAGAAGTGCGACTACGACGTACAGAAAGCGCAGCGCGGGATTGTCTACATCGATGAGATTGACAAGATCTCCCGTAAGTCTGACAACCCGTCCATCACCCGTGACGTGTCGGGCGAAGGCGTGCAGCAGGCGCTGTTGAAATTGATCGAAGGTACGGTTGCCGCCGTTCCACCGCAGGGCGGTCGTAAACATCCGCAGCAGGAGTTCCTGCAGGTTGATACCTCCAAAATCCTGTTTATCTGCGGCGGTGCGTTTGCAGGCCTCGATAAAGTGATCTCTCACCGTGTTGAAACCGGCTCCGGCATTGGTTTTGGCGCGACGGTGAAATCCACCTCCGAAAAACCAAACGAAGGTGAGCTGCTGTCACAGGTTGAGCCGGAAGATCTGATCAAATTTGGTCTGATCCCTGAGTTCATTGGTCGTCTGCCGGTTGTGGCAACGCTGAATGAACTGAGCGAAGACGCGCTGATCCAGATCCTGAAAGAGCCGAAAAACGCGCTGACCAAGCAGTATCAGGCGTTGTTCAATCTGGAAGGCGTTGAGCTGGAATTCCGTGACGAAGCGCTGGACGCGATCGCCAAGAAAGCAATGGTCCGTAAAACCGGCGCGCGTGGCCTGCGTTCTATCGTTGAAGCAGCACTGCTCGACACTATGTACGATCTACCGTCCATGGAAGATGTCGAAAAAGTGGTTATCGACGAGTCCGTTATCGGCGGGCAGACCAAGCCGCTGCTGATTTACGGCAAACCGGAAGCTCAGCAGGCATCTGGCGAATAATTCACCAAATCATACAAGCAGTTATTCAAAAAGGGGGGATTTTATCTCCCCTTTACTTTTTCCGTATTCATGGCGTTGAATGTGTGGGAAACATCCCCATATACTGGTTACATGTTAATGGTTGTGTGAAGCACAGTGACATAACCAGTTTACCTGGCGGACACTAAACTAAGAGAGAGCTCTATGAATCCTGAGCGTTCTGAACGCATTGAAATCCCCGTATTGCCGTTGCGCGATGTGGTGGTTTATCCGCACATGGTCATACCCTTATTTGTAGGGCGGGAAAAATCTATCCGTTGCCTCGAAGCCGCCATGGATCATGATAAAAAAATCATGCTGGTGGCGCAGAAAGAAGCATCAACGGATGAGCCGGGTGTAAACGATCTTTTCACCGTCGGGACCGTGGCCTCTATTTTGCAGATGCTGAAGCTGCCTGACGGCACCGTGAAGGTGCTGGTAGAAGGCCTGCAGCGTGCGCGTATTACCACTTTGTCAGACGATGGCGAACATTTCTCTGCCAAGGCAGAGTACCTTGATTCGCCTGAGCTTGATGAGCGCGAGCAGGAAGTGCTGGTGCGCACCGCGATTAGCCAGTTTGAAGGCTATATCAAGCTGAACAAGAAAATCCCACCAGAAGTGCTAACGTCGCTGAACAGCATCGACGATCCTGCGCGTCTGGCGGATACCATCGCTGCACACATGCCGCTGAAGCTGGCTGACAAACAGTCCGTGCTGGAAATGTCCGACGTTAATGAACGTCTGGAATATCTGATGGCGATGATGGAGTCTGAAATCGATCTGCTGCAGGTTGAGAAGCGTATTCGCAACCGCGTGAAAAAGCAGATGGAAAAATCTCAGCGTGAGTACTATCTGAATGAGCAAATGAAGGCCATTCAGAAAGAGCTGGGCGAGATGGACGACGCGCCGGACGAAAACGAAGCGCTGAAGCGTAAGATCGACGCGGCGAAGATGCCGAAAGAGGCGAAAGAGAAAGCGGAAGCCGAGCTGCAGAAGCTGAAAATGATGTCTCCAATGTCGGCTGAAGCGACCGTCGTGCGCGGCTACATTGAGTGGATGGTACAGGTTCCGTGGAACGCCCGCAGCAAGGTCAAAAAAGA
The DNA here is from genome assembly GCA_907164665.1 of Colias nastes. Lineage (NCBI taxonomy): Eukaryota > Metazoa > Arthropoda > Insecta > Lepidoptera > Pieridae > Colias > Colias nastes. The sequence continues at coordinate 31,990 of CAJQZM010039485.1, forward strand.
TCTGCGTCAGGCTCAGGAGATCCTGGATACCGACCACTACGGCCTGGAGCGCGTGAAAGACCGCATTCTTGAGTACCTCGCGGTACAAAGCCGTGTGAACAAAATCAAAGGCCCAATCCTGTGTCTGGTAGGACCGCCAGGGGTAGGTAAAACCTCTCTGGGTCAGTCCATCGCCAAAGCGACCGGACGTAAGTATATCCGCATGGCGCTGGGTGGCGTACGCGATGAAGCGGAAATCCGCGGTCACCGCCGTACCTACATCGGTTCAATGCCGGGTAAACTGATCCAGAAGATGGCGAAAGTGGGCGTTAAAAACCCGCTGTTCCTGCTCGATGAGATCGACAAAATGTCGTCAGACATGCGTGGCGATCCGGCGTCTGCGCTGCTGGAAGTGCTTGATCCAGAACAGAACGTGGCGTTCAGCGATCACTACCTGGAAGTGGACTACGATCTGAGCGATGTGATGTTCGTGGCGACGTCCAACTCCATGAACATTCCGGCTCCGCTGCTGGACCGTATGGAAGTGATCCGTCTCTCCGGCTATACCGAAGACGAGAAGCTGAACATTGCGAAACAGCACCTGTTGCCGAAGCAGATTGAGCGTAACGCGCTGAAAGCGAACGAGCTGACCGTTGAGGACAGCGCGATTGTTGGCATCATCCGCTACTACACCCGTGAAGCGGGCGTGCGTAGCCTTGAGCGTGAAATCTCTAAACTGTGCCGTAAGGCGGTGAAACAGCTGCTGCTTGATAAGAGCCTGAAGCACATCGTGATTAACGGCGACAATCTGCACGCCTACCTGGGCGTACAGCGCTTTGATTACGGTCGCGCAGACAATGAAAACCGCGTTGGTCAGGTGACCGGTCTGGCATGGACGGAAGTGGGTGGCGATCTGCTGACCATCGAAACCGCCTGCGTGCCGGGCAAAGGCAAGCTGACCTACACCGGCTCGCTGGGTGAAGTGATGCAGGAGTCCATTCAGGCAGCATTGACCGTGGTGCGCGCGCGCGCGGAAAAACTGGGCATCAACGCGGATTTCTACGAAAAACGCGACATTCACGTTCACGTTCCGGAAGGGGCGACGCCGAAAGATGGCCCAAGTGCGGGTATTGCTATGTGTACCGCGCTGGTTTCCTGTCTGACGGGCAACCCGGTGCGTGCCGACGTGGCGATGACCGGTGAAATTACCCTGCGTGGTCAGGTACTGCCAATCGGTGGATTGAAAGAAAAACTGCTGGCGGCACATCGCGGTGGGATCAAAACCGTATTGATTCCTTACGAAAATAAACGCGATCTGGAAGAGATTCCGGACAACGTGATTGCCGATCTGCAGATCCATCCAGTGAAACGCATTGAGGAAGTTCTTAGTCTCGCACTGCAGAATGAACCCTCCGGAATGCAGGTTGTAACCGCAAAATAGTGACCTCGCGCAAAGAGCGTCAATAAAAACAAGGCTGGTAAGTCATTTCGCACTTGCCAGCCTTTTTTTGTATAGCTAATTTAGATTGCTGATTGGGTTAGCCATCAACAACGGGTGTTGTAAGGTCATGGCAGGCCTGATATAACTGCTGCGCGGTCGCGCTGTGAAGGATTCAGGTGCGATATAAATTATAAAAGAGAGGAAGAGAACAGTGAATAAATCTCAACTGATTGACAAAATTGCTGCTGGTGCTGATATTTCTAAAGCTGCAGCTGGACGTGCGTTAGATGCATTAATTGCTTCTGTTACTGAATCTCTGCAGTCTGGGGACGACGTTGCGCTGGTAGGCTTCGGTACTTTTGCTGTTAAAGAGCGTGCTGCCCGTACTGGCCGCAACCCTCAAACCGGTAAAGAGATCACCATTGCTGCCGCTAAAGTGCCGGGTTTCCGTGCAGGTAAAGCGCTGAAAGACGCAGTAAACTGATTGCTTTCCCGCTTCAGGGAAGCCGAAAAGTACAAGGGCGCATCATTTGATGTGCCTTTTTCGTTTGTCCAGACCTGATTTGTGCGAGTTTATGCGAGTTGTGGGCTGACAATCGCACCGTTTTCTTGTCACAATACGCCTTTACGCGCGACGGTAAGGATTTCCCGTCAGCGTCAGGTAACCAGTCACCTACAGCGGAGTGTTGTTACACCATGATGGACAGCTTACGCACGGCTGCTAACAGTCTCGTGCTCAAGATTATTTTCGGTATCATTATCGTGTCGTTCATTTTGACCGGCGTGAGCAGTTACCTTATCGGCGGTGGCGCGAACTATGCCGCAAAAGTGAACGGCCAGGAGATCAGCCGTGGGCAGTTCGAGAACGCTTTCGCCGGTGAACGTAACCGTATGCAGCAACAGCTGGGCGAGCAATTCTCTGAACTGGCAGCGAACGAAGGCTATATGAAAACCTTGCGTCAGCAGACGCTTAATCGCCTTATCGATGAAGCATTGCTGGACCAGTATGCAAAGGGACTGGGTCTGGGCATTAGCGATGAGCAGGTCAAAAAAGCCATCTTCTCAACCCCGGCATTCCAGTCTAACGGCAAATTCGACAACGCCCGTTACAACAGCATCGTAAACCAGATGGGCATGACTGCCGATCAGTACGCGCAGGCGCTGCGTAACCAGTTGACCACTCAGCAGCTCATCAATGCCGTTGTAGGCACCGATTTCATGCTCAAAGGTGAAACCGACGAACTGGCTGCGCTGGTGGCTCAGCAGCGTGTCGTGCGTGAAGCGACAATCGATGTGAATGCGCTGGCGGCAAAGCAGCAGGTGAGTGACGCAGAAGTTAACGCTTACTACGAGCAGAACAAGAACACTTTTGTTGCGCCTGAGCAGTTCCGCGTGAGCTACATCAAACTGGATGCGGCTGCGCTGCAGGAAACCGCGTCTGACGCGGAAATCCAGTCTTACTACGACCAGCATCAGGATCAGTTCACTCAGCCGCAGCGTAACCGCTACAGTGTGATTCAGACGAAGACCGAGGCAGATGCCAAAGCCGTGCTTGACGAGCTGAACAAAGGCGCTGATTTCGCGACCGTCGCGAAAGCAAAATCCACCGACATTATCTCTGCGAAAAACGGCGGTGATATGGGCTGGCTGGAAGACGCGACCACGCCGGACGAGCTGAAAAATGCCGGTCTGAAAGAGAAAGGCCAGCTGTCAGGCGTCGTTAAGTCTTCCGTTGGTTTCCTGGTCGTGCGTCTGGACGACATCACCGCGGCAAAAACCAAGCCGTTGGCTGACGTTCGCGATGATATCGCGGCGAAAGTGAAACAGGAAAAAGCGCTGGATGCTTATTACGCACTGCAGCAGAAAGTGAGCGATGCGGCGAGCAACGACAATGAATCTCTGGCGGGTGCAGAGCAGGCGGCGGGTGTCAAAGCGGTTGAAACAGGCTGGTTTGGACGCGACAACCTGCCGGAAGAGCTGAACTTCAAGCCGGTTTCTGACGCCATCTTCAACGGTGGTCTGGTGGGCGAGAACGGCACGCCGGGCAGCAACTCTGACATCATTACCGTTGACGGTGACCGTGCATTCGTTCTGCGTGTCAGTGAGCACAAAGCGGAAGCCGTTAAGCCGCTGGCGGAAGTGAAAGATCAGGTTGTTGCGCAGGTTAAGCACAACAAAGCTGAGCAGCAGGCAAAACTGGATGCTGAGAAGATCCTGGTTGACCTGAAAGCAGGTAAAGAGGACGCGCTGAAAGCCGCTGGCCTGAGCTTCGGTGAGGCGAAAACGCTGAGCCGTACCGGTCAGGACCCAATCAGCCAGGCCGCGTTTGGTCTGACGCTGCCTGCGAAGGATAAACCAAGCTTTGGCACCACAACCGATATGCAGGGTAACGTCGTTCTGCTGGCGCTGGATGAAGTGAAAGCGGGCACGCTGCCAGAAGCGCAGAAGAAAGCGATGGTTCAGGGGATTACCCAGAATAATGCCCAGATTGCCTTCGAAGCCATGATGAGCAATCTGCGTAAAGAAGCAAAAATCAAGCTGGGTGATGTGATGACTCAGCAGCAGTAATTACGAGTCTGCTCGCAGATTTTCGTAACGCTCTGCAAAAACTAAAGGCCGCTTTCGCGGCCTTTTCCATTTCTGCAATCTGCTGTTTGCGCCCGTTTTACCCGGCGGCTATCGTGACGTGGCTGTCAACAAACAAGGAGATAACAGCATGAAACGTGGAATCAAAGCACTGTTAATTACGCTGGCCATTGCCACCACCGGGATGAGCGCGGGCGCGCTGGCGGTGACGCCCGCCGCTAAACCGCAGGCTACGCAGAGCAAGTCTGACGCGGCAGCGCCGGTGCAGGGGCAAACCAAAGCGACTGACGTCGGTAAAAATACCGATGATGACGGTACGCGGGTCAGCATCAATTCGGCCTCTGCGGAAGACCTCGCCCGCGTCATGAATGGCGTCGGCCTGAAAAAAGCGCAGGCTATCGTCAGCTACCGCGAAGAGTATGGTCCTTTCAAAACGGTCGACGATCTCAAACAGGTACCGGGAATGGGGAGCGCGCTGGTTGAGCGCAACCTCTCACACCTGACGTTGTAATTACGCAATTTCTTGCACTGCGGCCAAATTTTGCCAGGATAAAGAGGTCATACCAGTTATGACCTCTCCTCCTACAATAACAGTAAAGGCTATTGTGCTATGCAGACAAAAATCAAAGTACGCGGCTTCCATCTCGACGTTTACCAGCACGTGAACAACGCCCGCTATCTTGAGTTTCTTGAAGAGGCGCGCTGGGACGGGCTGGAAAACAGCGAAAGCTTTCAGTGGCTGACCGCGCACAACATCGCGTTCGTGGTCGTCAATATCAACATCAACTACCGCCGTCCTGCCGTGCTAGGGGATGTGCTGACCGTCACCAGTCAGGTTCAGCAGCTAAACGGTAAAAGCGGGGTATTGAGCCAGGTGGTGACACTGGACCCTGAAGGGCAGGTGGTAGCTGATGCGCTGATCACCTTTGTCTGTATCGATCTGAAAACGCAGAAAGCGCTGCCGCTGGAAGGGGAGTTGCGAGAAAAGCTGGAACTGATGATCGCGTAGAAAGTTTGTCTTTTATAAAAGACAAAAGGATTTTTCAGGGATAGAATAATGGACAGGGACTACGTTGTTGAACGTTACCGGACCCGTGACGGAAAAATTCCGTTCGAGGAGTGGGTAGCAAGGATGAGGCGTAAGGATCCGGAGACCGTTTTACGGATCCTTATGCGTATTAACCGCGCAATAAAACGTAATTTTGGAGATTACAAATACCTTAGAGAAGGTGTTTGGGAGATGCGAATTGATAGTGGTCCCGGTTACAGGATCTATTTTGCCGTAGAGCATCAGAGGGTCTTGTTGTTACTCATCGGGGGTGACAAGAAGAGTCAAAGAGAAGATGTTAAACAGGCGGTAGATTACTTGAAAGATCATCTATCGAAAGGAAAAACAGATGAGCACCTCTAAACGACAATATTCAAGTTCTGTCAGTCATCACGATGCGGTTGTGAAAATGCTTCGTGAGAACCCTTCCTATGCTCAACTTTACCTGCAAATAGCACTGGAAGAAATTTATGAAGATCAGGGGATCCCTGCCTATCTCATTGCACTCCGTCAGGTCATCGAATCCCGCGGCGGCATAGGTGAAATCGCTGCCAAAGCAGGTCTGTCCCGTCAGCAGCTATACCGAACCTTGTCTGATAACGGCAACCCAACGCTGACGACGTTAATGAAAGTTACGCGTGCTGCCGGCGTAAAACTGTTCGACAGCACGGTCAAGTAACCCTATTTAAGCCCGGTTTTTTTTTGCATCGCGGCCATCACGCCGACTTTATCGGAAAGATAATGATTCAGCCCGTTAGCGCGCAGGTTACAGGCGGCACACTGGCCGCAACCGTCGCCTTTGATGCCGTTATAGCAGGTGAGGGTTTCGCTGCGAACCAGGTCCAGCTTGCCCCAGTAGTCCGCCAGCGCCCAGGTTTCGGCTTTATCCAGCCACATGAGCGGGGTTTCAAAGCGCGTCTCTTTCGCCATCCCCAGATTGACGGCGTGGTTTAACGCTTTCACAAACTCGTCGCGACAGTCCGGGTAGCCGGAGAAGTCGGTCTCGCACACGCCCGTGATCACCGCTTCGGCTTTTACCTGGTAAGCGTAGATCGCCGTCAGGGTCAGGAAGAGGATATTACGACCCGGCACGAAGGTATTCGGAATGCCGCTGGCATCGGGTTCGTAGTCCGGGACGGGAATACTGTCCCGGGTGAGGCTGCTCACGGCCAGTTCATTTAACAGCGTAACGTCCAGCACCTTGTGCGCGCGTGCGCCCAGTTTCAGAGCCAGTTCACGGGCCACGTCGATTTCAGCGCGGTGGCGCTGACCATAATCGAAAGTCACGCAGTGAACTTCATCGTACTGATGAAGAGCCTGAACCAGGCAGGTAGTGGAATCTTGTCCTCCGCTGAACACGACGACGGCACGTTTCATAAATCATCTCGACAGTTACGGTAAAAACAGTATGTTAACGCCTGACTTCAGCGCCGACCAGCTTCTTCACGATTTGGGGGCAGGAAGCCAGGCTTCGGTGAAATCAAACCAGCCACGGGTATTAAGCCGGATACCGTTAACGCCCGGTGGGGCGCTGATTTGATACTGGTAGTTAAATAGCGGTGTAATCACCGCATTTTCCATAAGCTGGCTAAAAATGGCTTTCAGGCCAGCATGCCGCGCCAGTTCATCGGGCTGGGTCTGAACCGCATCCAGCGTGGCTTGTAGATGAGCAAACTGCGGCGCGCTTAACAGGTGCGGCCAAAGCGCATCACAGCGTAGCCACTGCTCAAGCGTATACTCTGGCGCTTCCCCAATCAGCCTGTCACCCATCATGATATCCGCCTCTGCCAGTCGCTGGCATCCGTCCCATGTTTTGGCATCGTGAAAAATGACCCTAAGCTCGCAGCCTTGTTGGGCAAGGTACTGCTTCAGCTGGTTTGCCATGGTGTGGAGTTCAACCGGCAGATGATAAATCAGCGTCAATGTTTCAGGCAGACGAACATCCGTTAAATCAGGCCACTGCGGTATATCCCAGCCGGGCAGGAGTTCTGCCGTTGGCGTGATTAAACCCTCATTCAACGGCAGCGTGTGCAGCAGCGTTGAGAGATGGATGATATTGATCAGCCGTTGTGCCTGCATTTTGTTCAGGCGTGGGCTGTGCTTCAGCGTGAGATAACAAAACCCCAGGCTGGTACTGCTGCTCACCAGCCGCAGGTTTTCCAGTTCATCAAGCTCGCCAATGGCGATTTGTACCGGATGACGACAGCTGGTGCCAAGTCCGTAGTCAAACAGCGTCGGCGTGATCCAGTATTCAATCGCTTTCAGCAGCGGGTGGCTAAGATGGTGCTGCTCGTGGCTTTCCAGACGAACCAATTCAGGATCGAACACGCTCAGTTTGAAAGGACCGCTACCCGTCATGGGCTGGTCGGGATGGGCGAGGCGACTGCAGTATGTCGCTAGGCGGTGCGCAAGCCAGTGATCAGGCTGATGGAGGGTAAATGTCAGACACTGCGGGTGGGTGACGTCAATGCGTAATACGCTCTGAAACAGCTTACGCAGGGCTGGCAGCGCCAGCAGCGCCGTCAGGCTTCGCTGAAGCTGTGCCGTCTCGATTTTATCGCCGTTATGCCAGTGCAGGGTGGAACGGATGTAAAAGTGCCACCGCAGGCCGTCCGCCGAGACCTCCCAGTGGTGCGCCAGATCCCCCGTCGGTTCGCTGCTGCTGCCGTGAAAACGCGTCAGTCCGGAGAAAACGTGCCCGGCCAGATGCTGCTCCGCCCGGCCGGGTAGAAAACCGGGATGAAGGGGATCCAGCGAGCGGTAGTAGGGGATACGCAGCGTCGGCGTATCGTTTTGCCAGTGTCCACCCAGAAATGGATGCAGCAGCGCACGTAAATCCTCAGGCGCGAGCTGAGCCAGTTCGAGAGCGTTATGCTGCTGCCCGCTTTTCAGCGCCTCTTCCATCATTACGTTGCGCAGCGATTCCGGGGTGACGTGAAACGTCAGCTCACCGCGCTTTCCGCGGCCAGACTGCGCGCGCCAGCTGAGCCACCCTGCCTCCTGAGCCTGACGCAGCAGCGTTCGGACATGCCGCTCGCTACAAAAACAGCGGGCGGCCAACTCGCTGATAGTGACCTGTTGTATTGCACCCTCGGAAGGTTGCCACAGTCGCTGATACTGATTAAGACGATTAAGCTGGCGCATAAGAAACCCGGAACAATAATTATCATCTATTCACTATTACTTCCGTATATCTCACACGATACTGATACACAAGTTAATCGCATCACATTTTCAGGAGTAATCATGGCCCGGCTCGCTGCATTTGATATGGACGGCACGCTGTTAATGCCGGATCACCGTCTGGGGGAGAAAACCCTGAGTACCCTGAAGCGCCTGCGCGAGCGTGATGTCACCCTGACGTTTGCCACCGGTCGTCATGTGCTGGAGATGCGCCATTTGTTGGGCGCGTTTTCCCTCGACGCCTTTCTGATCACCGGCAACGGGACGCGAATTCACTCCGTGGAAGGCGATGTGCTGCACCGACAGGATCTCAACCCTGAAGTGGCGGATATCGTGCTGCACAGCACCTGGGATACGCAGGCCAGCATCCACGTCTTTAACGATGGGGGCTGGTTTACCGGCAGCGAAATCCCGGAATTACTGCACGCGCATGTTTACAGCGGCTTTAAATACCAGCTTATCGATCTGCGACGGATCCCCGCCCATGCGGTCACCAAGATCTGCTTTTGCGGCGATCATGACGATCTCTGTCGCTTACGGATTCAGCTGAATGAGGCGCTGGGCGACCGGGCGCATCTGACCTTCTCGGCGGTGGATTGTCTGGAAGTGCTGCCGGTGGGCTGTAACAAAGGTTCAGCCCTGGCGGTTCTGAGCGACCACCTGGGCTTAACGATGCAGGATTGCATGGCGTTTGGCGACGCCATGAACGACCGCGAGATGCTGGGCAGCGTCGGTCGCGGTCTGATCATGGGGAACGCGATGGCGCAGCTAAAAGCAGAACTTCCCCATCTGCCGGTTATCGGACACTGCGGCAATGAAGCGGTGTCCCATTTTTTGACGCATTGGCTGGACAACAACAACCTCCCGTATTCCCCCGAATAGTGAGACCCTTCCAGCAAGCCAGACTTCGGTCTGGCTTTTTTTATTTCACCAGCTCTGCAATCTGCGCTTTCCACGGGGCGATATCGCCGATGTTGGCCTGCACCCACTCCGCGTTGTAGTAGGTCTCGAGATAACGCTCGCCGCTGTCGCAGAGCAGCGTGACGATGGAACCGGTGCGGCCCTCTTCGCGCATGCGTGCGGCAAGCTGCAGTGCGCCCCACATATTGGTGCCCGTCGACGCGCCCACTTTGCGGCCAAGCTGCGTCTCCAGCCAGTGCGCCGTTGCCACGCTTGCGGCATCCGGCACGCGCATCATCTCATCCACGACGTCGGGAATGAAAGAGGGTTCCACGCGCGGGCGACCAATCCCTTCAATTTTACTGCCCACCGGGCTACGCAGTTCGGCGTTACGGTTTTGCCAGTAGTCGAGGAACACGGAGTTCTGGGGGTCAACCACCATCAGCTGGGTATCGTAGCCCTGACAGCGGATGTAGCGGCCGATAGTGGCAGACGTGCCGCCCGTACCGGCGCTCATTACAATGTACGACGGAACCGGGTGCGGCTCGTGGGTCATCTGGCGGAAAATACTGTCGGCAATGTTGTTATTGCCGCGCCAGTCGGTGGCTCGCTCGGCGAAGGTGAACTGGTCCATATAGTGGCCGTTCAGCTCGCGCGCCAGCATTTCAGAGGCGGCGTAGATTTCGCAGGCGCTTTCCACAAAGTGGCAGCGTCCGCCGTAAAATTCGATCTGTTCGATTTTGCGTCTGGCAGTGCAGGAAGGCATCACCGCGATAAACGGCAGGCCCAGCAGGCGAGCAAAATAGGCTTCAGACACCGCCGTTGAACCGGATGAGGATTCAATGATAGTGGTGCCTTCTTTAATCCAGCCGTTACATAAACCGTATAAGAACAGGGAACGTGCCAGACGATGCTTCAGGCTACCGGTAGGATGAGTGCTTTCGTCTTTCAGATAAAGCTGAATGCCGTCAAATCCCGGCAGGGAAAGGCGAATCAGGTGCGTATCCGCCGAGCGCTGATAGTCGGCATTGATTTCGCTGATCGCATGTTTAACCCAGGTGCTATTCATCGTAGTTATCCGTTTGTCATTTTGTGCCTAGCATAGCGAAAAGCACAGAAAAAATTGTTGCTATCTGGCCTTTAAAATAGAATGTAGGGAGAAAAATTTTCTCTGCGAGGTGGGTATGCTAGATAAAATTGACCGCAAGCTGCTTTCATTGTTGCAAACGGACTGCACCCTCTCTTTGCAGGCGTTAGCAGATGCCGTTAATCTGACCACCACACCGTGCTGGAAACGCCTCAAGAAGCTGGAAGATGACGGCGTGCTGCTGGGCCGTGTGGCGTTATTAGATCCCGAAAAACTGGGGCTTGGACTGACGGCCTTTGTCCTGATAAAAACGCAGCACCACAGCAGCGAATGGTATTGCCGCTTTGTCACTCAGGTTTCTGAGATGCCCGAGGTGCTCGGCTTCTGGCGTATGGCGGGAGAATACGATTACCTGATGCGCGTCCAGGTGGCCGATATGAAGCGCTATGATGATTTCTACAAGCGGCTGGTCAACAGCGTACCGGGCTTGTCGGATGTCACCTCAAGCTTCGCGATGGAACAGATAAAATACACCACAGCATTACCCATTGAATAACTTCGTAAAATACCTTCAGGAACAAACCGCGTGCGATTATTTGCCCAATTAAGCTGGTACTTTCGTCGGGAGTGGCAACGCTACCTCGGCGCGGTATGCCTGCTTATTATCATTGCCATCCTGCAGCTGATCCCGCCGAAAGTGGTGGGGTACGTCGTGGATGGCGTCACCGAACAGCATTACACCACCGCACGGGTGTTGATGTGGGTCGGCACGCTGGTGCTGACCGCGGTGATTGTATACCTGCTGCGCTACGTCTGGCGCGTGCTCTTATTCGGTGCGTCCTATCAGCTGGCCGTTGAGCTGCGTGAAGATTTTTACCGCCAGCTGAGCCGCCAGCATCCTGAATTTTATCTGCGCCACCGGACCGGTGACCTCATTGCCCGCGCCACCAACGACGTGGACCGCGTGGTCTTTGCCGCCGGGGAAGGGGTGCTGACGCTGGTGGATTCACTGGTCATGGGCTGCGCGGTGTTGATTGTGATGTCGACCCAGATTAGCTGGCAACTGACCCTGCTGGCGCTGCTGCCAATGCCGCTGATGGCGCTGGCGATCAACCGCTACGGTGAAAAGCTCCACGAGCGTTTCAAGCTGGCGCAGGCGGCGTTTTCATCGCTCAACGATCGCACCCAGGAGAGTATGACCAGCATCCGCATGATCAAAGCCTTCGGCCTGGAAGACAGGCAGTCCGCACTGTTTGCCGCCGATGCGGCGGATACCGGCGCGAAAAACATGCGCGTGGCGCGTATTGACGCCCGGTTTGACCCGACGATCTATATCGCCATCGGCATGGCGAATATGCTGGCGATTGGCGGCGGGAGCTGGATGGTGGTGCAAGGTTCCATGACCCTCGGTCAGTTGACCAGCTTTGCCATGTATTTGGGGCTGATGATCTGGCCGATGCTGGCGCTGGCGTGGATGTTTAACATCGTTGAGCGCGGCAGCGCCGCGTACAGCCGTATTCGCGCGATGCTGGCGGAAGCGCCGGTGGTGAAGGACGGCAGCGAAGCCGTTCCCGACGGGCGCGGAACCGTGAAAGCCGATATTCAGTCGTTTAGCTATCCGCAGACGACGCATCCGGTGCTCGAAAGCGTGAACTTCACGCTGCAGCCCGGACAGATGCTGGGAATTTGCGGCCCAACGGGAGCCGGAAAAAGCACCGTTCTCTCTCTGCTGCAGCGCCACTTCGACGTGACGCAGGGCGATATTCGTTTTCATGACATTCCCTTGTCGAACCTGCTGCTGGACGGCTGGCGTAGCCGCCTGGCGGTGGTGAGCCAGACGCCGTTTTTATTCTCCGATACCATCGCGAACAATATCGCCCTCGGTCATCCTTCGGCAACACAGGACGAGATTGAACATGTGGCGCGCTTAGCCAGCGTTCATGACGATATTTTGCGTCTGCCGCAGGGCTATGAAACGGAAGTCGGCGAGCGCGGGGTGATGCTCTCAGGCGGACAAAAGCAGCGAATTTCGATCGCGCGTGCGCTGCTGCTGAATGCTGAAATCCTGATCCTGGACGATGCGCTTTCCGCCGTTGATGGTCGTACTGAGCATCAGATCCTGCACAATCTTCGTCAGTGGGGAGAAGGACGCACGGTGATCATCAGCGCCCACCGACTGTCGGCGCTGACGGAAGCCAGTGAAATTCTGGTGTTGCAGCATGGGCATATCGCCCAGCGCGGGCAGCACGAGCAGCTGGCGGAACAGCCGGGCTGGTATCGCGACATGTATCGTTATCAGCAGCTGGAAGCGGCGCTGGATGAGGAGGCGACCCATGCGTAAGCTCGGAACAATGTGGCCGACGCTCAAACGCCTTCTGGCCTACGGTTCGCCATGGCGTAAACCGCTTTCGGTTGCCGTGCTTCTGCTGTGGATTGCGGCGATTGCCGAAGTCAGCGGCCCCCTGCTTATCAGCTATTTCATCGACAATATGGTGGCGAAAAGCTATCTGCCGTGGGGGCTGGTCGCAGGCTTAGGTGTGGCCTACGTTGGGCTACAGTTAACGGCGGCAGGGCTGCACTATGCCCAGTCGCTGCTCTTTAACCGGGCAGCCGTGGGCGTGGTGCAGCAGCTGCGTACGGATGTCATGGATGCCGCGCTGCGCCAGCCGCTGAGCGAGTTTGACACCCAGCCGGTCGGGCAGGTAATTTCGCGCGTGACCAACGATACTGAAGTGATCCGCGATCTCTACGTCACCGTAGTGGCAACCGTGTTGCGCAGCGCCGCGCTAATCGGTGCGATGCTGGTCGCCATGTTCAGCCTCGACTGGCGTATGGCGCTGGTGGCGATCACTATCTTCCCGGCGGTGCTGATCGTTATGGTGATCTACCAGCGCTACAGCACGCCGATTGTTCGCCGGGTGCGCGCTTATCTGGCCGACATCAATGATGGCTTCAATGAAGTGATCAACGGCATGAGCGTCATCCAGCAGTTCCGCCAGCAGGCGCGCTTTGGCGAGCGCATGGGCGAAGCCAGCCGTTCGCACTATATGGCGCGTATGCAGACGTTACGTCTGGACGGCTTCCTGCTGCGTCCATTGCTTAGCCTGTTCTCGGCGCTGGTCCTCTGTGGGCTGCTGATGCTGTTTGGGCTGACAACGCGTGGAACCATTGAGGTTGGGGTGCTCTATGCCTTCATCAGCTATCTGGGGCGCCTTAACGAACCCCTAATTGAGCTCACTACCCAGCAATCGATGCTGCAACAGGCGGTGGTCGCCGGTGAACGCGTGTTCGAGCTGATGGACAGACCGCGTCAAACCTATGGCGATGATGAACGTCCTCTGCAAAGCGGTTCGATTGCTTTTGATAAGGTCTCGTTTGCTTACCGCGATGACCAGCTTGTCTTACAGGACATTAATCTTGAGGTACCGTCGCGCGGCTTCGTGGCGCTGGTGGGGCATACCGGCAGCGGCAAGAGTACGCTCGCCAGTCTGTTAATGGGCTACTATCCGTTAACGCAAGGTGAGATCCGCCTCGATGGACGCCCGCTTGCATCACTCAGCCACAATGTGCTGCGTAAGGGCGTCGCCATGGTGCAACAGGACCCGGTCGTACTGGCCGATACCTTCTACGCTAACGTCACGCTGGGTCGGCCTTTTACCCAGGAACAGGTCTGGGAGGTGCTGGAGAAAGTGCAGCTGGCCGATCTGGCGCGCGGGTTCAGTGAGGGTATCAATACGAAACTAGGCGAGCAGGGGAATAACCTCTCCGTAGGGCAGAAACAGCTGCTGGCCCTGGCGCGCGTGCTGATTGAAACGCCGCAGGTGCTGATTCTCGATGAAGCGACGGCCAGCATTGACTCCGGTACCGAGCAGGCCATCCAGCAGGCGCTAGCCGCTGTTCGGGATCACACCACGCTGGTGGTCATCGCGCATCGCCTCTCAACCATTGTCGATGCCGATACCATCCTGGTGCTGCATCGTGGACAGGCCGTTGAGCGAGGTACGCACAGACAACTGCTGGAAGAGAAAGGACGCTACTGGCAGATGTACCAGCTGCAGCTGGCAGGTGAAGAGCTGGCAGCCAGCGCGCGCGAAGAAGAGTCGCTGAGCGCCTGATGCACCAAAAACAGGCAAGCTGCTAACAGTCATTCCTGTTGGTGCAAAACTGAAACGCACTGTGCACTGCCATGGTGCGTTTTTTTTCACCCGTTCGGTATTGAACCCCATTCCTGGCTCATTGCCCGCCGTTTTCTCGCTGTTTTCAATTCTGGCACACCCCTTGCAATGTCCCTTACGTGTTAGCTGCGGCCATTACCGAATTCTGACTGGAGGGGATTTATGAAGCTGGTTACGGTTGTAATCAAACCATTCAAACTCGAAGACGTACGTGAAGCGTTGTCTTCAATGGGTATTCAGGGACTGACTGTCACCGAAGTGAAAGGCTTTGGTCGTCAGAAGGGTCATGCCGAGCTTTATCGCGGTGCGGAATACAGCGTGAATTTCCTGCCAAAAGTAAAAATCGATGTCGCGATTGCGGATGACCAGCTTGATGAGGTCATTGATGTCATCAGCAAAGCGGCCTACACCGGCAAAATTGGCGACGGCAAAATTTTCGTTGCCGAACTGCAGCGCGTCATTCGCATTCGTACCGGCGAATCTGACGAAGCGGCTCTGTAAGTAACTCCTGGCACACAGTGATAGGGATCGAGAAAATGAAGATAGCAACACTCAAAACGGCTCTGGGGTCGCTGGCACTGCTGCCGGGCCTGGCTCTGGCTGCGCCTGCCGTGGCAGACAAAGCCGATAACGCCTTTATGATGATTAGCACCGCGCTGGTGCTGTTCATGTCCATTCCGGGCATTGCGCTGTTTTACGGCGGCCTGATCCGCGGCAAGAACGTGCTCTCCATGCTGACGCAAGTTGCGGTAACGTTCGCGCTGGTCTGCGTGCTGTGGGTAGTTTACGGATACTCGCTGGCGTTCGGCACGGGCAATGCGTTCTTTGGTAACTTCGACTGGGTGATGCTGAAAAATATCGAGCTGACCGCGCTGATGGGCAGCTTCTATCAGTACATCCACGTCGCTTTCCAGGGATCGTTTGCCTGCATCACCGTCGGGCTGATTGTGGGTGCGCTTGCTGAGCGTATTCGTTTCTCTGCCGTTCTGATCTTCGTGGTGGTCTGGCTGACGCTCTCCTATGTGCCTATCGCGCATATGGTATGGGGCGGCGGTCTGCTGGCGAGCCATGGTGCGCTGGACTTTGCGGGCGGCACCGTTGTACACATCAACGCCGCAGTCGCGGGCCTGGTGGGTGCCTACCTGATTGGCAAACGTGTGGGCTTCGGGAAAGAAGCGTTCAAGCCGCACAACCTGCCGATGGTGTTTACCGGTACGGCGATTCTCTACTTTGGCTGGTTTGGCTTCAACGCAGGCTCTGCAAGTGCCGCTAACGAAATCGCCGCGCTGGCCTTCGTGAACACCGTTGTCGCAACGGCGGGTGCAATCCTCTCCTGGGTCTTTGGCGAGTGGGCCGTTCGCGGTAAACCGTCTCTGCTGGGTGCCTGTTCGGGTGCTATTGCCGGTCTGGTCGGTATCACGCCAGCCTGTGGTTACGTGGGTGTAGGTGGTGCGCTGCTGGTGGGGTTGGTTGCAGGCCTTGCGGGTTTGTGGGGCGTTACCGCTCTGAAACGTGTTCTGCGCGTTGACGACCCTTGCGATGTATTTGGCGTCCACGGCGTCTGCGGCATTGTCGGCTGTATCATGACCGGGATCTTTGCAGCCAAATCACTGGGCGGCGTGGGTTATGCGGAAGGCGTCACCATGGTTCACCAGGTGCTGGTACAGCTGGAAAGTATTGCCATCACCGTTGTGTGGTCTGCTGTCGTGGCCTTTATTGGCTATAAGCTGGCGGACATGACTGTCGGCCTGCGCGTACCGGAAGAGCAGGAACGCGAGGGTCTGGACGTCAACAGCCACGGCGAGAATGCGTATAACGCATGATCTGAGTGTCTTGCCGGGTGGCGGCTTCGCCTTACCCGGCCTACAACTGCACAATCCGTAGGCCCGGTAAGCGTAGCGCCACCGGGCTTTTTACATCACCCTCTATTACGCATCACCCCTTCCTGCACCGTCGAGGCCACCAGCACGCCATCCTGCGTATAAAACTCTCCCCGCACAAAGCCGCGCGCGCTTGATGCCGACGTACTTTCCACGCTGTAGAGCAACCACTCATTCATGTTGAATGGACGGTGGAACCACATCGAGTGGTCGATGGTGGCGACCTGCATCCCTTTTTCCAGGAACCCCACGCCGTGCGGCTGCAGCGCCACAGGCAGGAAGTTAAAGTCAGACGCATAGCCCAGCAGGTACTGATGAACGCGGAGATCTTCCGGCACTGTACCGTTGGCACGCATCCAGACCTGACGTTTCGGTTCTGCAGTGTGGCCTTTCATCGGGTTATGGAATTCAACAGGGCGGATCTCAAGCGGCTTATCGCAGAGGAACTTCTCCTTTACCTGCGGCGGAAGCAGATGCGCCAGCGCGCGGGCGATATCGGTTTCCGATTTGAGATCGTCAGGCGAAGGGGCTGGCGGCATCACTTTTTGATGCTCATAGCCCGGTTCAGGCGCCTGGAAAGAGGCGGTCATGTAAAAGATCGGTTTGCCATGTTGAATGGCTGCCACGCGGCGAGCACTAAAACTGTTGCCATCTCTCAGCACTTCAACGTCATAGACAATGGGTTTTGCGCTATCGCCAGGGCGTAGGAAGTAACTGTGAAAGGAGTGCACCAGACGGTCGGTCGGGACGGTTTCCTTGGCTGCGTACAGCGCTTGTCCCACGACTTGCCCACCGAAGACCTGGCGTAAACCCAAATCTTCGCTCTGTCCGCGAAAGAGTCCTTCCTCAATTTTTTCCAGATTCAGTAATGTCAGCAGATTGTTCAGTGCCTGACTCATAGTCGTCCTCAATAAACGCCGTGGCGAAAGATACGCAGAGTATAACGCAGAAATGAAAGTGGTCCGATGGGTAGATTAGTCTGAATATCGGGGGGAATTCAGGCGTTAATCATTGATTTGTGCCACACTTGAATACGTTATGTGAATGAAACGACATCGGATGGGATCGATCCCGCTGGTGCATTGATGATAAGGAGACTTCAATGAAACTCGTGCCTATGCTAAGTGGTATAGCTATTGCGGTGGCGTTGTCCGCCTGTGCAGGTAAGAGCGCTCAGGTGCCGGTGCCCGCAGCTGACCCGAACGGGATTACTACACTTTCACAGCAGTCAATTCAGCAGCCAAATGTGTCCGGTACGATCTGGATCAAGCAAAGAGTGGCTCTGCCGCCGGATGCGGTATTAACGGTAACGCTGTCTGATGCTTCACTGGCTGATGCACCGTCGAAAGTGCTGGCGCAGCGTGCGGTTCGCACCGAAGGTAAACAGGCACCATTTAGCTTCGTACTGCCTTACAACCCAGCAGATGTGCAGCCAAATGCGCGTATCTTGCTGAGTGCGGCGGTAACGATCAACGATAAACTGGTCTTTATTACCGACACGGTGCACGAAGCGATTAACAACGGTGGAACAAAAGTTGACCTGAATCTGGTCCCGGTGCAGCAAACGGAAGTTCCGCTTGCGCCTCAGACTAACCAGCCGGCTGTCGCAACCCCACCTACGCAGCTGTAATTCCTGCCTTTACCCTCTCCTGCGGGAGAGGGTTCAGTACACCCAAAGGTATTTCTGCAAATCGATCTGTCCCGAACCTGACACCTGCACACCTTCTGACAATAACGCCTGACGCTGACGCTGCAAATCCGGCCCGGTAAGCGAAATGGCACCGTGACGATTCACCACACGATGCCACGGCAAAGCACTTCCTTCCGGGAGTCGCTTCAGAACGCCACCCACCTGACGTGCCGCACGCGGTGAGCCTGCAAGACGCGCTACCTCACCGTAGGTGGTGACAACCCCTTCCGGGATGGAGGCCACGATTTGCCACACGCGTTGCGGGAAAGAGTCATGTTCGTCCATTTATCACTCCAGTGGGTCGTAATGAAGTGTGATGGTAAACGAAGATGAAGGCGATTGCCGCTTAAGTTTGCGCAATAAACCAGCATCCAGATGCCCATGGCTTGCAATTGACGGGCGGCATAGGGATAATGCGCCAGCGCGTTGGTTAACAACGCTCTCAATGGGGGCTCTGTTGGTTCTCCCGCAACGCTACTCTGTTCACCAGGTCAGGTCCGGAAGGAAGCAGCCAGGGCAGACGACGTGTGTGCCGGGATGTAGCTGGCAGGGCCCCCACCCATTTCTCCCCCCAAAAAAATCTTCTGCTTTAGATAGCGTTGCTCTCAGGCTATTAATCCTTATAGATAAAGTGGTTTTTATAAGCCCGGAAATATATCTTTCATTTAACTGAAATAATATTGTCATAAACCTGTAATAATAGACTGTCATTTTATTATCGGGTGTCTTTTTTCCGTCATAAGCAAAAAATATATATCTGGATTAGAAAGTTAACTTCGTGTATTAAATTAAACACGGTTTCCGAAGGGAAGTGACAATTATGGCTACTGCGGTTTTAAATGTTAAAATTGATGAAGCGCTAAAAGAAAGACTTCGCCACTATGCCGAAGTAAATAATGAGAATTTAAGCGTGACCACAGAGAAACTGCTGCTGCTGGCGTTTGAAGCAGTAGAAGAGGCGGGAGTATCGGAAGAGGATATTGATAATCAGCATACGGAAGAAGAGAGCGTTTCTCCATTTACTCCTAAAGAAATCAAGGCACTACGTAAACTTCTGAAGAAGAGAAAATGAAACAACAACTGTCGACCGCCCATGACTACAAAGAGGCCTGCGATCTGTTGCGTTCAGGCTATGTTAAACATGTACGTCTTGGCTGGAATGTAGGAAGTGATGAGTTCTTTCGTATTGCGTCTGACTGGTGTGATACCGGCGCAAAAATAAAGAAAGAGGGTGAAGATTTTGTTATTTCACTGAAAGGTTTCCCGATTCCTCCTCAGCACTAATTCCTGATCTGTGAAAACAGCTGACTGCCTCTATGACAGTCAGCTGTTTTTATTATTTACGAAAAAATTTTATACCAGGCTTCGTTTAATCGAGGGCGTGGTTTTGTTCAGGGCGAGCCACAACGGCTTGATTCTCAATAACGCTTGCTCGAGTTCTTCCGGTTCAAGTGAGAAAGGCATACGCAAATAGCGATCAAATGCCCCTGAAAGACCGAATCGCGTGCCGGTCCCCATGTTGATCCCAATCGTCTCAGCCCGTGCGGCGAGCTGCGTTGCCAGCATCCCCGGTAGTTCAATCCAGTACGAAAGCCCGCCTTCGGCTTCATGGAAGGTCCAGTCCGGGAAATGCTCGCGCAGGAGTTCCCCGCACCTGTTCCGTCGTTCCACCAGCATTTTCCGGCGAGCGGGCAAAAAGGTGTCGCTGTTTTCGATAAGCCACAGCGTTGCCAGCTGTTCCAGCAGAGGGGAACCGAGATCCAGCGTATCGCGCGCCTGAGCGAGCGCCGCGATGGTGCGTGAAGAGGCGCGGATCCAGCCGAGACGCAGTCCACCCCAGAAGCTTTTACCGGCGGAGCCCAGCGTAATCACCGCCGCACCAGGATTAAACGCTGCCAGAGGCGGCGGCGGCGGCGCATCAAACCAGAGATCGAGCATGGTTTCGTCCACGACCAGCGTGGTACGCGTCCGCGCGGCGATGTCGGTGATCGTCTGACGGGTGGCGGCGTCCATACAGCGTCCCGTTGGATTATGAAAATCCGGCATCAGGTAGGCCAGGCGCGGTGCCGTTTGGGCAAGCGTTGCCGCGAAACCGTCGGTATCCCAGCCGCTTTCAGGCAGTGAAACGCCTACCGGTCGGCAGAGTGCCCCCTGAATAGCGGCGATCGCCAGCGGGTAGGTTGGATGGTCGACGACGATGCGATCGCCTGGCCCGGTCATCATGCGCAAAACCAGCGCAAAGCCGCTGACGGCACCATTTACGACCATCACTTCGTCTGCCCGCGTTGGCAGCCCGCGCGCGGTATAGCGAGCGGCAATGGCTTCCCGCAGCGCGGGCAACCCGAGCTGGTCATAGCCCGTCAGCGCAAGGTGCTGGGTAATCGCCGTCAGCGCATGGGTATACGCCTGATGGATTTCTGGCCCGGCGTTGAGTGCGGCGGTGGACAGGTCCAGCGCCGCGCTGGCCGCGGAAAGCGTCGGTACCGCGCGGGTATCCGGCAGGATCACGCGTGAGCCGCTGCCGTGGCGGCTTTCCAGATAACCCTCTTCCCGCAGATGAGCGAGCGCGCTGCCAACGGTGGTGCGGCTGACGTTTAGCGTATTGGCTAATTCCCTCTCACCCGGTAGCCGCGTATTCAGCGCCAGCCTGCCATCCAGAATAAGCAGACGTAACGCATCGGCCAGTTGACGCCACAGCGGCGTACGCGACGAGGATTGTTGCCAGTGGCCTAAAAGGCGTGCCAGAGACTGGCTTCCGAAACGACGAGATGACATATGCAGTCCACTATTTAGAAACTGGACATTAATCATAGAGCCATTTTGACCCAATATGAAACTCTGGTTCACTGGAGAAGATAAAAATGGTACGTCGTCTGCTACAGCTTTATGTCGGTTTAGGGCTTTATGGCCTTTCCACCGCGATGTTTATTCGTGCGGATCTGGGCGTCGATCCGTGGGACGTCTTTCACCTTGGGGTGGCCTTACAAACGGGGATGACCATTGGTACGGTCATCATTGTGACCGGTGCGGCGGTGCTTCTGCTGTGGATCCCGCTGCGTCAGATGCCCGGGCTGGGCACCCTCAGTAACGTTATCTGTATTGGCCTGGCGGCAGATGCTTCAATGGCCTTAATCCCTGAGTTGAGTTCGCTGCCTGTCCGCATTGCGCTGCTGGTGTCCGGGATCGTCGCGAACGCCATAGCAACCGGGATGTATATCGGTGCAGGTTTTGGGTCAGGTCCGCGCGACGGCCTGATGACCGGGATCCACGCCCGGTTAGGCTGGTCAATCCGCAGCGTGCGCACCTCCATTGAAGTCTCTGTCCTGATTATCGGTTGCCTGCTTGGCGGTTCATTTGGTGTGGGGACAGTGATTTACGCCCTGACCATCGGCCCGCTTATCCAGCTCTGTTTGCCGTGGTTCCGTCAAAAGCCGCGTATCGAGACGGTTCCTCAGCCTGAGCGGGTTGTTTAATTTTGCGAAGCGCTCACATGCTTTAATGGCGTCGCTGTGCCAGAATAGCGGCTTGTTATCAAGCGATGCCGGACTGCATGAAAGCGATCACACTCTATGACGTTGCCCTCCTTGCGGGGGTGTCTTACCAGACCGTGTCCCGCGTGATTAATGGCGCGGAGCACGTCTCCACCCGCACGCGGGAAA
Source organism: Colias nastes (assembly GCA_907164665.1). Classification (NCBI taxonomy): domain Eukaryota; kingdom Metazoa; phylum Arthropoda; class Insecta; order Lepidoptera; family Pieridae; genus Colias; species Colias nastes. The sequence continues at coordinate 53,618 of CAJQZM010039485.1, forward strand.
AGGTGCAGCAGGCGATGGCCGAACTGCACTACGTGCCTAATCGGGGCGCACAGCAGCTGGCGGGGAAACGGACCCGGACGCTGGGGCTGATCACCACCGATCTGGCCCTGAATGCGCCCTCGCAAATTGTCTCAGCGGTAAAGTCCCGGGCGGCAGAGCAGGGGGCAAGCGTCTTAATTTCAATGGTAGAGCATGCTCAGCAATGCCACGCTGCGGTACAGGAACTGCTGGCTCAGCGTGTGGAAGCCTTACTGGTCAATGTCCCGCTGGACGATCCTGACGCAGAGCAGCTTCAGAAAATGGCTTCGCCTGTGCCTGTTCTGTTCCTCGATGTTTCCCCTTCGGCGCAGGTCAACAGTCTGGTATTTAACGCCGGGCAGGGGGCCGCGCTGGGCGCGGAACATCTGATTTCTCTGGGGCATCAGCGCATCGCTCTTCTCAGTGGACCTGAGAGTTCCGTTTCAGCGCGTGCGCGTCTGGCGGGCTGGAAAACGACCCTTGCACAAGCCGGTCTTGAAGCCGCTGACGAGGTTCATGGCGACTGGAGCGCCGCCTCCGGATATGAAAAAGGCCACCAGCTTTTATCCGGATCGCAACTACCTGACGCCATTCTGGTCGCGAACGATCAAATGGCACTGGGCGTGATGCGCGCCTGCGTTGAGAAGGGCATTGCTATACCGGGCCAAATATCGATTGTCGGGTTTGATGATACGGCTGACAGCGCCTGGTTTTCACCGCCGCTGACCACCGTTCGGCAGGCTTTTCGTGAGGCGGGCGAGCGCAGCGTGGAATGGCTGCTGACGCCGACGAGAAGTGAAAAATGCTGGCAAGAGCAGCTTCCCGTCACGCTGATCGCGCGTCATTCGAGCGCCCGTCGCGCAGCCGATCGGGTTGATCGGGAAGAGCTTGCCCATCAACTGAGAAATCTGGCATTGCTGGCTGAAAAAATCGCGCGGGGATAAATCTTTTGTGATCCGGCTCGCTACGTGAGGATCGCACACTTTACCCTTCTCTGTTGCCAGGGCATGTTGACTAAAATTGTGAGCGCTTCGCAAAGAGGTTATTATGTCTGACACATCATCGCTGACCCTCAGCGCACTTCTGGCTCGTCGGGACTGGGAAAACCCCGGGGTGACGCAGTGGAATCGCCTGGCGGCCCACGCGCCGTTTCACAGCTGGCGTGACGAAGCCTCTGCCAGAGAAGAGGCGAAAACCCCGAACAAACGTTCTCTCAACGGGGTGTGGCAGTTTAGCTTTTTTGCAGCACCAGAACAGGTTACGCAGGCATGGGTAGAAGAGGATTATACCGATGCCGTCGCGATGCCCGTTCCTTCGAACTGGCAGATGCAGGGCTTTGATACGCCGATCTACACCAATGTGACCTATCCGATCCCCGTCAATCCGCCCTGCGTTCCGACAGAGAATCCTACCGGTTGTTACTCGCTCACATTTGAGATGGATGACGCCTGGCTGCACGGCGGGCAAACCCGCATTATCTTCGACGGGGTAAACTCAGCATTCCATCTCTGGTGCAACGGCCAGTGGATTGGCTATTCCCAGGACAGCCGCCTGCCCGCCGAGTTTGATCTCACGGCAGCGCTGCGTTCAGGCCAGAACCGTCTTGCGGTCATGGTGCTGCGCTGGTGCGACGGGAGCTATCTTGAAGATCAGGATATGTGGCGCATGAGCGGTATTTTCCGTGACGTCTCGCTGCTGCATAAGCCTGAGACGCAGATTGCGGATTATCACGTTGTGACCGATCTCAACGCGGAGTGCGACCGCGCAATGCTTAACGTCGACGTCGCGCTGGCCGGCTCCTGCTATTCTGCCTGCGAAGTGGTCATCACCCTGTGGCGAAACGGCGAAAAATGCGCCAGCGTCACGCAACGCCCCGGCTCTGCGGTGGTTGACGAGCGAGGGCGCTGGGCCGAGCGGCTGGCGGTGGCGATCCCCGTCAAAGATCCCGCATTGTGGAGTGCGGAAACGCCTGAACTTTACCGGCTGACAATTGCGCTTAGGGACGCACAGGGTAATGTGCTGGACGTCGAGGCATGCGACGTCGGCTTTCGCCGGGTTGAAATCAGCAATGGTCTGCTGAAGCTCAACCGTAAACCGCTGCTGATTCGGGGCGTGAACCGCCATGAGCATCATCCGGAAAACGGGCAGGTGATGGATGAAGCGACGATGCGCCGCGATATCGAGCTGATGAAGCAGCACAACTTTAACGCCGTCCGTTGCTCGCATTATCCGAATCACCCGCTGTGGTACAGGCTTTGCGATCGCTACGGTCTGTACGTTGTGGACGAGGCCAATATCGAAACCCACGGCATGGTGCCAATGAGCCGTCTTGCTGACGATCCCCGCTGGCTCCCTGCCATGAGTGAACGCGTGACCCGCATGGTGCAGCGCGATCGTAACCATCCGTCCATTATCATCTGGTCGCTGGGGAATGAGTCCGGGCACGGTGCAAACCATGATGCGCTTTACCGCTGGCTGAAAACTACCGATCCAACGCGCCCCGTGCAGTACGAAGGCGGTGGGGCGAATACGGCGGCAACCGACATTGTCTGTCCGATGTATGCTCGTGTTGATCAGGACCAGCCGTTCCCGGCGGTGCCAAAATGGGCGATCAAAAAATGGATCGGCATGCCGGATGAAACTCGCCCGCTGATCCTCTGTGAATATGCCCACGCGATGGGCAACAGCTTTGGCGGGTTCGCCAAATACTGGCAGGCATTTCGCAGTCATCCGCGCCTGCAGGGCGGGTTCGTCTGGGACTGGGTCGACCAGGCGCTGACGAAGAAAGACGAAAACGGCAAACCCTTCTGGGCTTACGGCGGTGACTTCGGCGATAAACCGAATGACCGACAGTTCTGCCTGAATGGTCTGGTATTCCCGGATCGCACGCCGCATCCGGCGCTGTATGAAGCGCAGCGCGCGCAGCAGTTTTTCACCTTTACATGCGTGAGTACCTCTCCGCTGGTGGTTGAGGTGAAAAGTGATTACCTGTTCCGCCATACCGACAACGACGTGGCGAGATGGTCGGTTACCCGCGACGGGGAGGTGCTGGCTCAGGGTGAGGTTGCGCTTTCCATTCCCCCTCAGGGGCAGCAGCGTCTGGAAATCTCGCTGCCGACGCTGATGGCCGGGCCGGGGGAGGTCTGGCTTAATGTGGAGGTTATCCAGCCGCAGGCAACAGCCTGGTCACCGGCGAATCATCGCTGCGCGTGGGATCAGTGGCTGCTTCCGACGCCGCTGTACGTTACGCCACGGCGGGCAGTCGGGATCCCGCCGGTATTCACAGAGCAGGATGATGTGCTGGACATTACCCATGGAGAGCAACGCTGGCGGTTCGATCGCGCCTCGGGAAATCTGACGCAGTGGTGGAACAAGGGCGTTGAAACGCTGCGCTCGCCGCTGACGGATAACTTTACCCGTGCGCCGCTGGATAATGACATTGGCGTGAGCGAAGCCACGCAAATCGATCCGAATGCCTGGGTTGAACGCTGGAAAGCGGCCGGAATGATTGAGATGTCTGCGCGCCTGCTTATGTGTGAAGCGGAACCGCATGCCAATGACGTGGTCGTGACCACGCGACACGTCTGGGAGTATCGCGGTAAGGCGCTGTTTTTGAGCCATAAGGTCTGGCGGATTGACGATTGCGGCGTGCTGCATGGCGATGTGCAGGTGCAGGTGGCGTCCGATATTCCCGAGCCCGCGCGAATCGGCCTGAGCGTCCAGTTTGCTCAGGTACCGGATACGGTGCGCTGGCTGGGGCTGGGGCCGTTCGAGAACTATCCGGACAGGAAGCTGGCGGCGCAGCAGGGGCGCTGGACGTTGCCGCTCGATGCGATGCAGACCCCCTACATTTTCCCGACAGAAAATGGCCTGCGCTGTGACACCCGAGAACTCGTCTGCGGAGCGCACGTGCTTCAGGGAAATTTCCATTTCTCCGTCAGCCGCCACAGCCAACAGCAGCTTCGTGAGACAACGCATCAGCACTTGCTGCGCGATGAGCCGGGCTGCTGGCTCAATCTGGATGCATTCCATATGGGCGTTGGCGGTGATGATTCCTGGAGCCCAAGTGTTTCACCGGAATTCATCCTGCAACATCGTCAGCTTCGCTACGCCTTTAGCTGGCATCAGAACGCACTGTAGCGCGCCAGTCGCGGCCACCGCGGGTGGCCGCGTCGCTCAGGATAAAATCCCGCTCAGCCCGTGAAGACTCATGTAGATCCCGACGAGGGTAATCAGTGCCGCTGATATCCAGGGCGCTTTTCGCGAAAACTCGCTGAAACCCGGCCAGCGCTTCGTCGCGTGCCTAAGGCTTAAGGCGGCAATCGCCCCGGAAGCCACCAGCGTCAGTGCGAGGCCAATACTGAAGCTGAACACCAGCGTTGCGCCGAGTGCGAAGTGTTTGAGCTGCAGGCAAATCAGCAGCACCGTGATGGACGCCGGGCAGGGAATAAGCCCACCCGTCAGGCCAAACAGGGCGATCTGCCCGGTAGTGACGTTTTGTCCGTTGAAACGACGGTTAATATCCTGGGCATGCGCGCGCTGGTGGGCGTCTTGCCACTCTTCTTCAACCAGTTGATGACCAGGGTTGTGATGATCATGATGATGGTCGTGGTCGTGGTCGTGGTCGTGGTCGTGGTCGTGGTCGTGGTCATGATCATGATGCTCGTGTGGCTGGCTCTCTTTCCAGGTGCGCCAGGCCATCCAGAGCGCGATCGCAATGATCAACACGCCAGAGATCAGCTGGAACCAGGGCTCAGACGTATGAGCATCCCAGCCCCGACCAAACCATAATCCCGCCATCGCAATGATCCACACCACCGCCGTGTGAGACAGGGTTGCGGCAAGCCCGAGAAGGATCGCCTGCTTAAGCGTCCCGCGGATCGCCACGATAAAAGCGGCCATCATCGTTTTTGAGTGGCCCGGCTCAAGGCCATGCAGTGCACCGAGCAAAATAGCGCTGGGCACAAACAGCCAGGCGTTGCCCTGTTGAAGGAGAGAAGCAAAATCGTTCATTGAACATTCCGGGAGAAAATGGTGCTCTGATACTACTCCCCCCCAGTAGTCTAATACTACCCCCCAGTAGAAAAATACTCAGGGGGAGTAGGGCGTGATATGCTTAAAACGTCAAATTAGGGGGAAAGAGATGTCACATACGGTTCGCGACAAGAAGATGTTATTAACCCGCCTGAAAAAAATTCAGGGTCAGAGCAACGCGCTGGAAAAAATGCTTAATAGCGACCACGAATGCGCCGATGTTCTCCAGCAGCTGGCAGCGATCCGCGGGGCGGTCAACGGCATGATGATGCAGGTGATCGAGGGCCATTTAACCGATCACGTGGTGAAAGAGCCCGAAGAAGAGCAGCGTGAAGCCGATCTTGGCGTGGTTTTAAAGGTGATCAAATCCTACCTTAAGTAGAATGTGTCTTGAGGTTTATTTCCGCCCAGAGAATAAACTCCTCCCTTGGCAGCGCCTTACTGTAGTACCACCCCTGTCCATACTGCACCCCGTGAAGGTGCAGCCAGCGGAGCTGCCCGTCGGTCTCTATACCCTCCGCCACCATGGCCAGATTCAGCGATTTCGCCATTTCAATAATGTGCGGGGTGACGTTTTTATACTCCAGCGCGTCCACAAACGACTTATCAATCTTTAACGTGTCGACGTCCAGATCCTGTAGGTAGCTCAGACTGGAATAACCGGTACCAAAATCATCGATATAGATGGCATGACCCGAACGGCGGAATGCCGCGATGGCCGGTGCGCTAATTTTAGGATCGGCAAAGCCGCGCTCGGTTAACTCAAGGGCGATCTGCCTGGGATGGACTTTCCACTTATTGAGCAACTGGCTCAGCAGAGGCGGCAACTTGCCGGAGAGTAAATCGGCAGGTGCAAGGTTAATGGAAATATGCTGATCGCCATGCAGATGTAGCCAGTGACCCATATCCTCAAACAGTTTTTCGATGACTAGCTGCGTCAGTTGCGAAATAAGGCCCGTCTGTTCCGCTAGCGGAACGAAAATTTCCGGTGAGAGATAGCTCCCGTCAGGCTGAGGCCAGCGGGCAAGCGCCTCTGCACCGACAATTTTCCCACTGCAAAGCGCCACAATGGGCTGGTAGTTAACCACAAATTCGCGGTTATTAATCGCATCAAGCAGCCTGTAGCGTGGGGATTGTATACGCCGCAGGATGCGCAGAACAAAAAGCGCGGCAAGCAGGCTTATCAACACGCCAAACGGCAGCCAGAAAAGAAGCTGCCGATGCCAGGTTTCAGCCAACGGTTTTAACGCCGCCCAGGCGACGATATTAAACCCCAGTTCAGGAACAGGCTTAATAATATACATTGAGCCGTTGTACTGAACGCGGGTCATTTCCCGATCGACAATCATGTTACGGATATGAGGAGCAAGCGTGTTGCTGCTGGCAAAAACGAGGTGTGTTGAGCTGCCCACCAGCGCGGCATCAATTGCGATCTCACCGAAAGGGATCACATCCACCAACGAGGCTGGATCGATCAGCACAAGGTAATGGCCTTTGCCCAGCGCGGCCATATAGCGGTTAAAACCAAGATCGTTTTGCGTGGTCAGCCAGGCACTGTAACCATCTGCAGTAATACGCATCGGGGGCGGGAAAGCGGCCGCGTCGCTGTCTTGTTCCAGCGAGGAGCAGAGGGGCTTCAGGCTGTCGATGTAGATCACTTCCTGAACATAACGCCATGAGAAAGCAACCCGACGCATTTCCCGTAAATGCAGATAACTACAGGGAGGCCCCTCAAAGGCCTGAAGCCGGGTCAGCGCTTCTTTTGCCTGATCAACAACCCTGTCGGTACGAAGCAGCACGCGGGAGGCGTAACTATCAAGCACATCGACAAATTTATCCTCCGCCTGGCGATGCGCCAGCCAGATACTGAGGCAAATCGGTACCAGCACAGAAAATATCAGTATGCCTGTGACCAGGCTGACCAGATGTCGGGTTTTCATGCTGCTGTTTCCTTTCTCATATGCCTGTTACCGGGCACAGAGTCGCTTGTCGGAGGCGAAAGATTTTACCGCGAAATGATATAGTTATAGCACGCAGGTGTCATGATTTTCATTTTGTCGCAGACCTTTAAGGACGTTTTGCGAGGAAGGGTGGGAATTTTCAGGGGTTGTTTTTTCAACTGAGCCTGGATATTATTTTGTTATGTTATAACAAAACATGAAGAGCGTATGATGAAACCTGATATCCATCCAGCCTATCGCACTGTGGTGTTTCACGACACCAGTGCCAACGAATACTTTAAAGTCGGATCGACCATCAAGACCGACCGTGAAATTGAGCTCGACGGTGAAACGTATCCGTACATCACCATCGAAGTCTCTTCAAAATCACACCCGTTTTATACCGGTAAGCAGAAAACGTTCTCGACGGATGGCAGCGCTGCGCGCTTCCGCAAACGTTTTGGCGGCTTTCTTAATGCGAAGCGGGGTTAACCATGCAGGTACTTAACTCGCTGCGCAGTGCGAAACAGCGTCATCCGGATTGCCAGATCGTCAAACGCAAGGGACGCTTGTACGTCATTTGCAAATCGAACCCGCGCTTTAAAGCCGTTCAGGGTCGTAAAAAAAGACGCTAAACGCGCGTTTCACGCCAACTTTCCAGGGATCTGATCTGTTTGCCATCGACGGTAAAATTGTCGGTGGCAAGCCAGTTTTCAAACGCTTTTGCCAGCATCGGCCACTCGCTGTCGATGATTGAGAACCAGTCCGTATCCCGGTTATGACCTTTCGTCACCAGAGCCTGACGAAAGCGCCCTTCAAACTCAAATCCCAGACGGAGCGCCGCCTTGCGGGAAGGTTCGTTCAGGCTATTGCATTTCCATTCATAGCGGCGGTATCCCAGCACGTCGAACGCATACTGCATCAGAAGATACTGCGCTTCTGTGGACATCGGCGTGCGGCTAAGAAGGGGGGAGAAATGAACGTGTCCCACCTCCATAACACCGTTTGTCGGATCGATTCGCATCAGCGCCAGCGTACCGACCGGCGCCTGAGTCTGATTATCAATGACGGTGAAATGTATCGGATCCGGTAATTCACACACGCTTGCCACCCACGCGGCAAATTCGCCTGCGGTGGCATCAGGTTCACGCAGCAGCCATGTCCAGCTGCGGGTATCTTCTGCCAGTAGATAGGCGGAAAAGAGGGCATCGGCATGTTCCACACGCAGCGGCTCCAGCCGACAGTAGCGGCCATGAAGATGCACGCGGGAAGGGTGCGGGCGGGGTTGCCAGTCGATAAGTTCATCGCCAACAGGTTGTCCAAACTGATTGAATGTGCTCATGTTATTTTCCGCTCTGCTGTAAGTGATCCCAGAGTAAATAAATGCTGGTTCCTTAAAAAGTACCAGTGCGATATGTTCTGGTGGTACCACGGAGAGAGAAAATGAATATACCTGGCGATGAATTTTATACCCTGATTACTGCTGCGCTGAAAAAGCGCGGTGAAGAGACCTTGCAGCGCACGCTGTATCTTGCCATGCGTGAAGCTGTCCTGCAGGGAAGGCTGCAGGCTGAAAGCCGCTTACCGGGCTCCCGGGTGATTGCGCAGCAGCTTTCCGTGTCCCGTAACACCGTTAATGCGGCGCTTGAGCAACTCTCGCTCGAAGGATATCTGCTGCGCAGTCGTCAGGGTACGCGAGTGGCGCAACTGGCGCAGCGCGGAAATCGACAGGATTTTCCCGAGCCGACCGTCACGCTGGCTAAGCGGGTGACGCAGCTGCCAGTACCGACGCCGAGGGAGACGCCGGTACTCGCTTTTACGCCCGGCACGCCCGCCATCAATTACTTTCCTCTTCCGCTCTGGCGGCGCTTGTACGATCGCGTTTTACGCGAGGAAGGGAGTGCATTGCTTGGCTATGGCGATCCGGCCGGGGAATCCTCATTACGTGAGGCGATTGCCCGCCATCTTGCCCTGTCGCGGGGGATTGATTGCGATGCCAGTCAGATTGTTATTACCGAGGGGGCTCTGGAAGGGGTGAATCTCTGCACGCAGTTGTTGAGCGAGCCGGGGGATATCGCATGGATTGAAGATCCCGGCTATGCGGGGGCAAAGAGCGCGTTTGCGAAATCGGGATTAACGATGGTGGGCATGCCCGTGGACGACGAGGGAATGAACTGGGAAGGACAACCTGCAGCGCGCCCTGCACTTATCTTTACTTCGCCTTCCCATCAGTTTCCCTACGGGAGCGTGCTGAGCGCGCGTCGGCGTTTGTCATTGCTGGCGCTGGCGCTCCAGCATAAGGCCTGGATTATCGAGGACGACTACGACAGCGAGTTTCGGTATACCGGAGAGCCGGTGCCAGCAATGCTGGGAATGGTCAACAACGCGCCGGTGGTTTATCTGGGAACATTCAGTAAAACGCTGTTCCCGTCGCTCCGAATCGGTTTTATGGTCATCCCACCGTCGCTGGCAAACGCGGCGCGTCCGGCCATTGGTGCGTTATTGCGTGGGGGGCATCGTGCGGAACAGCGTACGCTGGCGCTGTTTATTGAAGAGGGCCATTACGCTCGTCATCTTGCCGCCATGCGTCGGCTCTATCGGAAACGCTACCGGCAGCTGCGCGACGTGCTCAACGCGGAGCTACATGTCGCGCATCGTGTGCTGGCGGCGGAGGGCGGTATGCACCTGACGGTGGCGATTGACGGGATTAATGACAAGGCGATTGTTCAGCAGGCGAGGGCATTTCAGCTGGCCCCCGCGGCGTTAAGCGGGTACTACCTGGCGCCGAAGCAGGGGCAAACCGGTCTGGTACTGGGGTACGGTAATACCTCTGCTTCTCAATTTGCGTCAGGTATCCGACGCCTACAGACGCTGATTACACAGCAGCAGGACGGGAAAGCGTAAAGACGTCATAGAAAGAGAGCTGGCCTTTGGTTGAAACCATTTTCTGCAGCTTCTCTTTCTGCCCGGTCTCCACAGCTGGGGAGTGTAAAATGCTGTCGATCAATTCTGTCGGCACAAAGCGCGTGTTGTACCACTCGCCGTTATAGCAGACCCGGAAATCAAGCACGTCGATATCTTCGTAGCGGTAGCGGGGATTAACGTCGAAAAAGAAGAACGCGTTGAATACCACAAACAGCACAACGAGCAGCCAGACGGAGTCCACCAGGGTTTCGGATGTCAGCATCACCACAAGCGTTGCCAGCCAGGCAGCGTACATGGCGACGAAGAGTCCCGGATGCTTGCGAATGAAGCTAATGCTAAAACGCGGGCGATTGTCGCGCTTTTCGCGGTGGTTAAGATCGTCGATGGTGGCGGTGAGCAGGCGCTGTATCTCGGTCATTTTCTGCCTTCATGATTGTTGAAAATACAGGGGGTCTGCCTATTTTAGGGGAGCAACCAGGCTGAAAAAAGTAACAGTCAGGCGCTAAAAGACCATAACAGTTGGCTCCCCGATACCTTAGAGCATCTTGATGATTTTTGCCGGATTGCCGCCAACGACAGCATTGGCCGGTACATCTTTTGTCACCACCGCGCCGGAAGCCACGACCACATTATCACCCAGCGTGACGCCAGGATTAATGACGGCGCGCCCGCCAATCCAGACGTTATTGCCAATGGTCACGGGCTTGCCAAACTCGACGCCGCTGTTGCGTTCATCGGGAGCCAGCGGATGAGTTGCCGTGTAGATATGCACACCCGGTGCCAGCATGCAGTTGTCGCCAATATGAATAGGGCAGACATCCAGCATCACGCAATCGAAGTTAGCGTAAAATTCTTTACCCAGGTAAATGTTGTAGCCGTAGTCACAGCGGAAACTCGGCTCGATATACGCGCCTGCGCTTTGTCCTAAAAGTTCCGCCAGAATGTTCTGGCGTTCAGTTTTCGCGTCGGGGGCGGTGTGGTTATAGCGGTGAATCAGATGGCGGGCTCGCAGCCGATCGCCCCGTAACGTCTCATCACCAGGGCAGTAATGTTCACCTGCAATCATCTTCTGTTTTTCTGTGCTCATTTAGGAACCTCTCTGGATATCATTACTGCAGAGTAATAGGGATAGGCCAGTAAGGGAACGTTCCCGGAAAACCTGTGTGATAAGACTCACAACAATGTTGCGGATGAGCACGTTTTACACGGAGACCTGCTTTCGCACAGGGAGCGTAAGTCGAAAGGTGTATACAAACCAGAACGCGACGTAGAACCTCTACAGATACACGTTAAAGATTAACGAACAAATTTCCATACGGACGTTGGGATTTTGTCATACAGCTTATTCATGGTCAGCTCAGCGAGCCGATGGTCAGCGGCTGAATAAAATACAGCCAGTTCATTATCAGACAGCTCGTATTTATTTTTTTCGATGACACGTTCGAGCGTGTCTATTGACTGACAACGTCGCAAGCGCATCAAATAATCGACTTTTGTTAATGGTTTATCAGACATAAATTCACCTTAGTAATTGTAATAATTTTAACAGGAAAGACTAACCGGGTTTGCTCTGCTCACGTTGACGAAGCAGCGGAATAGCCGATTTCCCGATTTACGCCATTTTTGCAAATCCTGGGCGTTAATGCCGTAGCTACTGAACAACATAAAGGTGTCGTCCAGGTATTCGTCAATTTGCTCAATGAGCTTATTATCTTCATTGTACTTAATTTTATAATTAAGTGCGAAGGTTGCAATATGCTCTATCAGCTCGTTCAACTGTAAATTGATCGCAGACGTTGGGTCATTCACCCAGCCATGGTTACTTTCATCAAGATTGGCAAGGCAGTCATGGTACAAGGATTCGCAGAGAAATTTCAACTGCGCGATATCATGCCTTTTTGGCGAGTACTCGTCCATAGCGCATCCCCTTCTGAGTGATTTCTTACTCACCGAACATCATGTCGGGATGGATACAACATACTTAGCCGCACGGGTGCTGTGTTCCTGATAACTCTAACTATAAGCCACTCTGATCGAGATTTCACCGCGCTATTACGAAAAATTACAATTAAAACCTGATACTGCGAGCGTTTACGCAATTGCCCGGTCTGAACAGAACGTTTTTAACCGAATTAACACTGATTTTTTATCGCGTCCTTACGTTTCATTGATTTAGCGTAAACTGTCAGACGAAGACCAGATTCGGACTTTTCTTTGTTCGATAGTGATGCTAGGAATATTCCTAATAATTTACGCGGCGAAATGAAATTAAAAAAATCATGAATTCGCCGATTAAGTTTTCAGTTAATTATGATATGTCTTATTAAGATGACAGAAAATAAATAGCAGCACAATAAGCGTAATTTATGATTTTTTTGAAATGAAAAAGGCCGCAAATGCGGCCTTTTTATCATATGAAACCGGTATCAGTGAGGTTCTACCGAATGACTGTGCTCAACGTCTTCATTCTTACGGCTGAAGCGGCGGCGAACCACCACGAAGAACACCGGTACGAAGAAGATCGCAAGAACGGTCGCGGTGACCATCCCACCCATTACGCCGGTCCCTACTGCGTTCTGCGCGCCGGAGCCCGCACCGGAGCTGATAACCAGCGGCATTACGCCGAGGATAAATGCCAGAGACGTCATCAGGATTGGACGCAGACGCATACGAACGGCTTCGAGCGTCGCCTCAATCAGACCTTTGCCTTCTTTCTCCATCAGATCTTTGGCGAATTCCACGATAAGTATCGCGTTCTTCGCCGACAAGCCAATGGTTGTCAGCAGGCCCACCTGGAAGTAAACGTCGTTGGTTAATCCACGGAACGTTGCGGCAAGCAGCGCGCCGATAACCCCCAGTGGAACAACCAGCATAACGGAGAACGGAATCGACCAGCTCTCATACAGTGCCGCCAGACACAGGAAGACCACGATCAGTGAAATGGCGTACAGGGCAGGGGCCTGGTTCCCGGACAGACGTTCCTGATAGGACATACCGGTCCAGTCATAGCCGATACCTGCAGGCAGTTTACTGGCGAGTTCTTCCATCAGGTTCATCGCTTCACCGGTGCTTCGACCCGGCGCAGCCTGACCCAGGATTTCCATCGATGGCAAGCCGTTATAGCGTTCCAGACGCGGTGAACCGTATTCCCAACGCGAGGTTGAGAAGGCGGAGAACGGTACCATCTGCCCATCGCTGCCGCGAACGTACCAGTTGTTGATGTCGTTCGGCAACATACGGTACTGCGCTTCGGACATCACGTACACCTTCTTCACACGACCGCGGTCGATGAAGTCGTTGACGTAGCTACCGCCCCAGGCCGCGCCCAGTGTGGTATTGATGTCGCTGATGGACACACCCAGCGCCTGGGCTTTTTCCTGGTCGATGTCGATTTTATACTGCGGCGTATCTTCCAGACCGTTTGGACGCACGCCGACCAGCAGGTCAGGGTGTTTAGCCACTTCACCAAACAGCTGGTTACGCGCCTGAGTCAGTTTCTCGTGACCCAAACCACCCTGGTCAATCAGCTGGAAGTCGAAACCGGTCGCCGTACCCAGTTCAACAATCGCTGGCAGGTTAAAGGCGAAGACCATCGCATCTTTAATCTGCGAGAAGGTGCCCATGGCGCGGCCGGTGATCGCTTCAACTTTGTTCTCTTCGCCCGGACGTTCAGACCAGTCTTTCAGAGAAACGAAGGCGATACCGGTGTTCTGACCACGACCCGCAAAGCCAAAGCCGTTAACCGCAAACACGGATTCAACGTTGTCTTTCTCTTTGGTGAGGTAGTAGTCCGTCACTTCGTCCAGCACTTTCTGGGTACGCTCTTGCGATGCACCCGCCGGGAGCTGTGCCATCGTCAGGAACACGCCCTGGTCTTCATCCGGCAGGAACGAGCTTGGCAGACGAACGAACAGGAAAGCCATGCCCACCACGATGATGATATAGAGCAGCAGATAACGACCGGTGCTGCGCAGGATGTTGCCCACGCTGTCGGTGTAATGGTGCGTGCTCTTATCAAACATGCGGTTAAACCAGCCGAAGAACCCTTTGTGCTCGCCGTGACCGCCTTTCTGAATCGGCTTCAGCATGGTGGCACACAGGGCAGGCGTCAGGATCAACGCCACCAGCACGGACAGCGCCATCGCGGAAACGATGGTAATAGAGAACTGACGGTAAATCGCACCGGTTGAACCCCCGAAGAAGGCCATCGGAATAAATACCGCAGACAGCACCATCGCGATACCGACCAGCGCACCCTGGATCTGACCCATCGATTTACGGGTTGCTTCCTTAGGCGGCAGGCCTTCCTCCGCCATGACGCGCTCGACGTTCTCTACCACAACGATGGCGTCATCCACCAGCAGGCCGATGGCGAGCACCATCCCGAACATTGTCAGGGTGTTTATCGAGTAGCCAAATATCGACAGGATTGCGAAGGTCCCGAGCAGTACGACCGGAACGGCGATGGTTGGGATCAACGTCGCACGGAAGTTTTGCAGGAACAGGTACATGACCAGGAAGACGAGGATGATCGCCTCAACCAGGGTTTTTACCACTTCGTGAATCGAGATTTTAACGAACGGCGTGGTGTCATACGGATATACGATTTTCAGACCTGACGGGAAGAAAGGTTCCATCTTCTTCAGCTCTGCACGGATAGCCGTGGCGGTGTCCAGGGCGTTAGCGCCTGTCGCCAGTTTGATACCCAGACCGGAAGCCGGTTTGCCGTTGAACTTCGCGATGATGTCGTAGTTCTCACCGCCCAGCTCAACTTTCGCCACGTCGCGCAGGCGAACCTGAGAACCGTCCTGATTCACTTTCAGCAGAATTTTGCTGAACTCATCGGCGGACGTCAGACGCGTCTGTGCGATGATCGAGGCGTTAAGCTGCTGGCCTTTCACCGGCGGCGTACCGCCTAGCTGACCGGCTGCCACCTGGGCGTTCTGTGCTTTGATCGCGCTGATTACGTCAACCGGCGTCAGCTGGAAGTTGTTCAGCTTGTTCGGATCCATCCAGATACGCATCGCGTACTGGGAACCGAACAGCTGCACGTCACCCACACCGGAAGTACGGCTGATGGCGTCCTTCATGTTGGCGCCCACGTAGTCGGAAATATCCTCCTGCGTCATGGTGCCGTTGGTGTTGATAACGCCGACAACCATCAGGAAGCTACTGGACGATTTCTCGACGCTCACGCCCTGCTGTTGTACTTCCTGCGGCAGCAGCGGCATCGCCAGCTGCAGTTTGTTCTGCACCTGAACCTGCGCGATGTCAGCATCGGTACCTGACTGGAAGGTCAGGGTGATCTGAACTGTACCGGTGGAGTCACTGTTTGAGGACATGTACATCAGGTTATCGATACCGTTCATGTTCTGTTCGATAACCTGAGTCACGGTGTCCTGCACCGTTTTTGCATCAGCCCCTGGGTAGGTTGCGGAGATCGTCACCGCCGGTGGCGCAATCGTTGGATATTGCGCGACGGGCAGCTTCAGGATCGCAAGTCCCCCAGCTAGCATGATGATTATGGCGATCACCCACGCAAATATGGGGCGATCGATAAAGAAATTAGGCATGTCTTAACGGCTCCTGTTTAAGTTAAGACTTGGTTTGTTCTGACTGACCAGCGGCTGAAGCTTGTTGTTTATCGTCAGACTTCACTTCCTGTGCTTTAACCTGCGCGCCAGGACGAACTTTTTGCAAACCAGTGATAATCACGCGATCGCCATCTTTCAGACCTTCCGTCACCAGCCATTTATCGCCAATCGCCTGCGTAGCAGTGATATTGCGGGTTTCGACTTTGTCATCCGCCCCGACAACCAGTGCGCTCGCATCGCCGCGTGGCGTACGGGTCACACCCTGCTGTGGAACCAGAAGTGCGGTTGGATTCGTCCCTTCTTCCAGACGCGCGCGAACGAACATACCAGGCAACAGCGTGTTGTCCGGGTTCGGGAAAATTGCACGTAAGGTGATGGAACCGGTGGTCTGGTCGACCGTCACATCAGAGAATTCCAGTGTGCCTGACTGTGGGTATTTGATACCGTCATTGGTCACAAGCTCCACTTTGGCTTTGCCGTTTTCCTGTTGCAGCTTGCCGCTTGCGAGCTCTTGCTTCAGACGCAGGAAATCATTGCTGGACTGTGTGACGTCAACGTAGATCGGATCAAGCTGCTGCACGGTAGCCAGCGCCGTGGCCTGACCGTTCTGCACCAGCGCCCCTTCCGTCACGGAAGATTTACCAATACGACCGCTGATAGGGGAGGTCACTTTGGTGTAGGCCAGGTTAATACGCGCGGTTTCGACGGCGGCTTTCGCGGCAACGACGGCAGCGTTGGTCTGCTGTGCATCCGCCAGCGCAGTATCATAATCCTGTTGACTGATGTACTGCGTACCGAGCAGTTTTTTATAGCGGCTCAGCGTGAGCTGGGAGATTTTGGCTGCAGCTTCAGCTTTCGCCAGATCGCCTTTCGCGCTTTCATAAGACGCCTGATAGGTTGCTGGATCAATCTGATACAGAGACTCACCGGCTTTCACATCACCGCCTTCCGTGAAGTTACGTTTCAGGATAATACCGCTCACCTGAGGACGCACTTCCGCAATGCGGTAAGCACTCGTACGGCCTGGTAATTCTGTGGTGATTTGTAGAGGTTCAGATTTGAGCGTCACAACGCCTACTTCTGGCGCCTGCTGAGCTCCTTGTTGAGCCGGTTTGTCGTCACATCCTGTTAGCGCTAAGCTGCCTGAGAGCATCAGAACGACCGCCAGAGGCGTTAACCCTCTGTTTTTGTTCATATGTAAACCTCGAGTGTCCGATTTCAAATTGATCAAGGGTCCTGAGTCTAAAAACCCATTGCTGCGTTTATATTATCGTCATGCTATGGTACATACATTCACAAATGTATGTAAATCTGACTCCTGTAAATTCACTGACATATGGCACGAAAAACCAAACAACAAGCGCTGGAAACCCGACAACACATTCTGGATGTGGCGATTCGTTTGTTCTCTCAGCAGGGTGTGTCATCAACCTCGCTGGCGCAGATTGCTCAGGCCGCGGGCGTCACGCGGGGAGCGATTTACTGGCATTTCAAAGACAAGTCAGATCTGTTTGGTGAAATCTGGGAGCTTTCAGAATCCAACATTAGCGATCTAGAGACTGAGTATCGGGCAAAATTCCCTGACGATCCACTCTCAGTATTAAGAGAAATTCTAGTATATATCCTTGAAGCAACGGTAGTTGAAGAACGTCGCAGGCTAATGATGGAAATTATTTTTCATAAATGCGAGTTCGTGGGCGAAATGGCGGTCGTCCAGCAGGCGCAGCGTAGCCTGTGTCTGGAGAGCTATGACCGTATCGAACAGACGCTAACGCAATGTATTCAGGCAAAAACGTTACCGGCCAACCTGCTGACGCGACGCGCCGCCATCCTGTTACGTAGCTATGTCTCCGGGCTGATGGAGAACTGGCTATTTGCGCCACAATCTTTTGATCTTAAAAACGAAGCGCGTAGCTACGTCGCCATTTTGCTGGAGATGTTGCAATTTTGTCCGACGCTGCGTGACGAAACCCACTCCGTTCCTGCCTGACCGTCGCCAGGATTTATCCTGGAGGTTCATGTTCTTGCTATTCTGCTTTCAGCGGGCGTGATATTCTTCACGCCGGACTATTTTCGGTCATTTCTCACATCATACTCACGACTATGCTGCACACCAAACGCTCGCAACATCCTGTTCTTGCATTATTTTTTGCTATGCTGTTTTTCCTGGCTTCCGCGCCGCTTTCGTATGCTCGCGCAGATAACGCCAGCGATATCCCTTCGCGTGCCGATGTTCAGGCGCAGCTTGATACGCTTAATAAACAAAAAGAGCTGTCGCCTCAGGAGAAACTCGTCCAACAGGATCTGACGGAAACGCTGGAAACGCTGGATAAAATTGAACGCGTAAAAGCAGAAACGGCTCAGCTTCGCCAGAAGGTCGCGCAGGCACCGGACAACATGCGCAAGGCGACAGAGGCGCTGAGCGCGCTGAGCGACGTCGATAACGATGACGAAACCCGCAAAACGCTTGCGACGCTCTCGCTACGTCAGCTGGAGTCGCGTGTGGCGCAGTTGCTGGACGATCTCCAGACCGCGCAGTCCGATCTCGCCACCTATAACAGCCAGCTGGTCTCGCTGCAAACGCAGCCTGAGCGCGTGCAAAACGCGATGTACACCGCGTCTCAGCAGCTTCAGCAGATCCGCAACCGCCTGAATGGGACGGCTGTGGGAGATGGCGCGTTACGCGCTACGCAGCAAACGTTGTTGTTGATTCAGCAGACGTTGCTTAATGCGGAAATTGAACAGCAGCGTAAGAGCCTTGAAGGCAATACGGTGCTGCAGGATACGCTGCAAAAACAGCGTGATTACGTCACCGCCAACATTAATCGTCTTGAGCACCAGCTCCAGCTGTTGCAGGAGGCGGTAAACAGTAAACGCCTGACGCTGACAGAAAAAACCGCTCAGGAAGCCGTATCGCCAGACGAAACCGCCCGCATTCAGGCCAACCCGCTGGTGAAGCAGGAGCTTGAGCTCAACCATCAGCTAAGTGAGCGTCTGATTCAGGCCACCGAAAGCGGTAACTCGCTGGTGCAGCAGAATATTAAAGTTAAAAACTGGCTGGATCGCGCGCTGCAGGCGGAACGTAACATTAAAGAGCAGATTGCGGTTCTGAAAGGGAGCCTTCTGCTGTCGCGAATTTTGTACCAGCAGCAGCAGACGCTGCCGTCCGCCGACGAGCTGGAGGACATGACCAACCGCATCGCAGATTTACGTCTGGAGCAGTTTGACGTCAACCAGCAGCGCGATGCGCTTTTCCAGAGCGATAACTTTGTCGCGAAAGTGGAAGAGGGCCATTCCAGCGAGGTGAACCCGGAGGTTCACGACGCGCTGCTGCAGGTCGTCGATATGCGTCGCGAGCTGCTCGACCAGCTCAACAAACAGCTGGGTAACCAGCTGATGATGGCCATTAACCTGCAGATCAACCAGCAGCAGCTGGTGAGCGTCTCGAAAAGCCTGCAGGAGATTTTGACCCAGCAGATTTTCTGGGTGAACAGCAACAAGCCGATGGACTGGGACTGGGTCAAATCCTTCCCTGAGACGCTGAAGTCGCAAATCAAGAGCATGAAAATCACCGTCAACTGGGAAAAGGCCTGGCCTGCGGTGATGATTGCCTTCCTCGCGGGCCTGCCGCTTTTGCTGATTGCGGGTCTGATCCGCTGGCGTTTGAAATGGCTGAAACAGTATCAGGCCAGGCTGGCGTCGGAAGTGGGACAACTGCGTAACGACAGCCAGCTACACACCCCGAAAGCGATCCTGATTGACCTGATCCGCGCGCTGCCGGTCTGCCTGCTGATTCTGGCCGCCGGGCTGATTCTGCTCACGATGCAGCTCAACATCAGCGACCTGCTCTGGGCGTTCAGCAAAAAGCTGGCGCTGTTCTGGCTGGTGTTTGGTCTCTGCTGGAAAGTGTTGGAAAAAGACGGAGTGGCGGTGCGTCACTTCAACATGCCGGAACAACTTACCAGCCACTGGCGTCGCCAGATTGTGCGCATCAGCCTCGCGCTGCTGCCGCTGCACTTCTGGTCTGTCGTGTCTGAACTCTCACCGCTGCATTTGATGGACGACGTGCTGGGGCAGCTGGTTATTCTGCTGAACCTGCTGCTGATTGCCGTTCTGATGTGGCCGATGTGCCGCGACAGCTGGCGTGATAAAGAGTCTCACAACCTTCGTCTGGCGACCGTAACGGTGCTGGCGATCATTCCGCTGGCGCTGATGGTGCTGACGGCAACGGGCTACTTCTATACCACGCTGCGCCTGTCAGGCCGCTGGATCGAAACGGTTTATCTGGTGATTGTCTGGAATCTGCTGTTCCAGACCGTGCTGCGTGGGTTGAGCGTGGCGGCGCGGCGTATCGCCTACCGCCGTGCGATCGCGCGCCGTCAGCATCAGGTGAAAGAGGGGGCAGAAGGCGCGGAGCCGCAGGAAGAGCCGACCATCGCGCTGGAGCAGGTCAACCAGCAAACCATGCGTATCACGATGCTGGTGATGGTGGCGCTGTTTGGGGTGATGTTCTGGGCCATCTGGTCTGATTTAATCACCGTCTTTGCGTACCTCGACAGCGTCAAGCTCTGGCAGTACAGCGGCACCGAGGCGGGTGTGACGGTGATGAAAAGCGTGACCATGGGCAGCCTGCTCTTTGCGCTGGTGTCGCTGGTGGTCGCCTGGGCGCTGATCCGCAACCTGCCGGGCCTGCTGGAAGTGCTGGTGCTGTCCCGCCTGAACCTGCGTCAGGGGGCGTCTTACGCCATCACCACTATCCTGAACTACGTGATCATTATCGCGGGTGCGATGACGGTCTTTGGTTCGCTGGGTGTTTCATGGGACAAACTGCAGTGGCTGGCGGCAGCGCTCTCGGTCGGTCTTGGTTTCGGCCTGCAGGAGATCTTCGGGAACTTCGTCTCCGGCCTGATCATACTGTTCGAACGTCCGGTGCGTATCGGCGATACCGTCACCATCGGCACCTTCTCCGGCACCGTCAGCAAGATCCGTATTCGTGCGACCACCATTACCGACTTTGACCGTAAAGAGGTGATCATCCCGAACAAAGCATTCGTGACCGAGCGCCTGATCAACTGGTCGCTCTCCGATACGACCACCCGCGTGGTGATCCGCCTCGGCGTGGCCTACGGTTCCGATCTGGACAAGGTGAAAGAGGTGCTGCTGAAGGCGGCGTCTGAACATCCGAAAGTCATGCACGATCCGGCTCCTGCGGTGTTCTTCACCACCTTCGGCCCGAGCACGCTGGACCACGAGCTGCGCCTGTACGTGCGTGAGCTGCGCGATCGCAGCTACACCGTCGATGAACTGAACCGCGCGATCGACCGCCTGTGCCGTGAAAATGACATTAACATCGCCTTCAACCAGCTTGAGGTTCACCTGCGTAACGAAAAAGGTGAAGAGCATACGGAAGTGAAGCGCGAGATTAAGGGTGACGATCCGACTCCGGCATAATCTATTTTCCCTCTGCCCTCAGGGGCGAGGGAACGATTTTCTCCCTCTCCCTCAGGGAGAGGGCTGGGGTGAGGGTAATTTCCCCTCAAAATCCCGTCGCACAATCTCCAGCGCTTTCAGCACCGTCTCCGCCGGGATCTCATGATTCTCCAGCAGCATAATCAAATCGACGGCCAGCTTGACCTCGTCGGGTGCATTTTCCAGTGACATCTTTGTGGCTCCTGTTAACGGGTCAAACGTTCAATGACGCGCTCGATCTCATCCAGCGCCTGTCGGCAGCGGGCAATACGGCCTTCGAGGGCGCTTATCTCGCGCATCAATAGCTGCTGCTCTTCCAGCGTTTCGCTGTTGTTCAGTCGGGCTTCGCGCTCGCGCTTCATCTCAAACAGCCGGCGTTCAAACTCCTGGTTCTCCAGCCGCTTGCGCTGCCATTTACCGAGTCCCGGCGAGGCGCTGTCCCAGGCGCGCAGCGGCCAGGCGGCGATTTCGCGATGTAAAGCAGTAATCTGCTCGGCGAGATGCTCCGCCAGCCAGGCCACCTGTTCCTGCTGTGCGTTCTCCACCGCATGGCGTAACTCATCAAGATTCGTTTGCGTCTCCGCCAGATAATCCTGAATTAACGTGCTGCGGGTACGAAAAAGCTGTCGGTCAAAGCGCGGCTTCAGCGTGGCGTGTCCCATCAGCGGCGTGGCCTGCGCGCGCAAGGCGATCAGTTGATTTTGTAGCGTCTCAAGAAGCAAGGCTGTTTTCAAAACGCTCTCCAGTGGTAAAGTAGCCGTTCAGTTTGATAACGATTCGCATTATGCAGCGTACTATTTTAATCATCATTGGCTGGCTCGCGGTAGTGTTGGGCACGCTGGGCGTTGTTTTACCCCTGCTACCGACCACGCCGTTTATCCTGCTGGCGGCCTGGTGCTTCGCCCGCTCGTCGCCGCGCTTTCACCACTGGCTGCTCTACCGCTCATGGTTTGGCGGCTACCTGCGGTACTGGCAAAAACACCGGGCCATGCCGCCCGGCGCGAAGCCGCGCGCGATCGCGGTGATCCTCATCACCTTCGCCATTTCATTATGGCTGGTGAAAATGATGTGGGTACGCATTCTGCTGCTGGCGATCCTGACCTGTCTGCTTATCTTTATGTGGCGGATCCCCGTGGTTGATGAAAAGCAACAAAAGCACTGAAGCCTCATCATGGCTGTTGCAATTATTGCGTACAGCCAGTAAATTCGACCGTTTTCGAGCACAGGTGCGCCTGGTTAAAGGTTAAGCAATTGTTACCTTTGCCGACTCGTTGCGCGCCGTGAGTAACACTGTTTCACTTAGGCACAAACCGATGACCGCAACTGCACAGCAGCTTGAATTTCTGAAAAACAGCATCAAAAGCATCCAGGACTATCCAAAGCCTGGCATTCTTTTCCGTGATGTCACCAGCTTGCTGGAAGACCCGAAAGCGTACGCGCTCAGCATTGAACTGCTGGTGGAGCGTTATAAAAACGCCGGGATCACCAAAGTAGTAGGTACCGAAGCCCGTGGCTTCCTGTTTGGCGCACCGGTTGCGCTGGCAATGGGCGTGGGTTTTGTGCCGGTGCGTAAGCCGCGCAAGCTGCCGCGTGAAACCATTGCTGAGAGCTACGAGCTGGAGTACGGCACCGATCAGCTGGAAATCCACGTGGATGCCATCAAGCCAGGCGACAAAGTGCTGGTGGTGGACGATCTGCTGGCAACCGGCGGCACCATCGAAGCGACCGTGAAGCTGATCCGCCGTCTGGGTGGGGAAGTGACCGACGCGGCATTCATCATCAACCTGTTCGATCTGGGCGGCGAACAGCGCCTGGAAAAACAGGGTATTACCAGCTACAGCCTGGTGCCATTCCCGGGTCATTAATCCCGTTCCTCACAACCTCGCTCAATGAGTGAGGTTGTGATAGCATTCCCCTCCATAAATTCACCTTCCAGCGTTGCAGAGCCTGCCCATGAGTTATCAGGTGTTAGCCCGTAAATGGCGACCACAAACCTTTGCTGACGTTGTCGGTCAGGAACATGTGCTGACGGCCCTGGCGAACGGCTTGTCGCTAGGTCGTATCCATCACGCCTATCTTTTTTCCGGCACCCGCGGCGTCGGTAAGACCTCTATTGCCCGTCTGCTGGCGAAAGGCCTCAACTGCGAAACCGGGATTACCGCCACGCCGTGCGGCGTGTGCGATAACTGCAGGGAAATCGAGCAGGGGCGTTTTGTCGATCTGATTGAGATCGACGCCGCCTCGCGCACCAAAGTGGAAGACACTCGCGATCTGCTCGATAACGTGCAGTACGCCCCGGCGCGTGGCCGCTTCAAGGTCTACCTGATCGATGAAGTGCACATGTTGTCGCGTCACAGCTTCAACGCCCTGCTGAAAACGCTGGAAGAGCCGCCTGCACACGTGAAGTTCCTGCTGGCGACCACCGATCCGCAAAAGCTGCCGGTTACCATTCTGTCGCGCTGCCTGCAGTTCCACCTGAAGGCGCTGGACGTTGAGCAGATCCGCGCGCAGCTTGAACACATTCTCGATGAAGAGAAAATTGTCCACGAACCGCGCGCCCTGCAACTGCTGGCTCGCGCGGCGGACGGTAGCCTGCGTGATGCGTTAAGCCTGACCGATCAGGCGATTGCCAGCGGTGACGGCAAGCTCTCGACCGACGCGGTCAGCACCATGCTCGGTACGCTGGATGACGATCAGGCGCTCTCGCTTATCGAAGCGATGATTGCCGCCAACGGCGAACGCGTGATGTCGCTGGTAAACGCGGCTGCCGCCCGAGGCGTGGAGTGGGAAGGTCTGCTGGTTGAAATGCTCAGCCTGCTGCACCGCGTGGCGATGCTGCAGCTTTCTCCATCGGCAATCGGCGCGGATATGGCCGCCATCGAGCAGCGGATGCGTGAACTTGCCCGCACCGTGCCGCCTGCCGACGTGCAGCTTTACTACCAGACGCTGCTAATTGGCCGCAAAGAGCTGCCGTTCGCGCCGGACCGCCGGATGGGCGTTGAAATGACGCTGCTGCGCGCGCTGGCGTTCCACCCACGCATGCCGCTGCCCGAGCCGGAAGTGCCGCGACAGTCCTTCGCGCCGGTCGCCCCGACCGCGGTGATGTCGCCGCAGCAGGTGCCGCCGCAGCCGACACCGTCGCCGCAAAACGTGCCGCTGTCGGATGCCACCAGTTCGGTACTTGCCGCACGCAGTCAGTTGCAGCGTGCGCAGGGAGTAACCAAACCAAAAAAGAGTGAACCGGCAGCGCCAGCAAGAGCGCGGCCGGTGAACAACGCCGCGCTTGAACGACTGGCCTCGGTAACGGAGCGCGTTCAGTCGCGTCCGGCACCGTCCGCGCTCGAGCAGAAAGCCCCGGCGAAAGAAGAGGCTTACCGCTGGAAGGCGACCACCATCACCGAAACGGTGAAGGAAGAGGTCGCCACGCCAAAAGCGCTGAAGAAAGCGCTGGAGCATGAGAAAACCCCGGAGCTTGCCGCGAAGCTCGCCGAAGAGTCAATCGAGCGGGACGCCTGGGCCGCTGAGGTCAGCAAACTGCAGCTGCCGAAGCTGGTAGAGCAGGTCGCGCTCAACGCCTGGAAAGAGCAAGAGGGCAACCAGGTGCGTCTGCATCTGCGTCCGGGCCAGCGACATCTGAATTCCCCAGGTGCGCAAAAGGCGCTGGCGGAGGCGCTCACCGCATTGCAGGGTGCGCCGGTTGAATTGACTATCATTGAAGATGATAATCCCGCAGTGCGAACGCCGCTGGAGTGGCGCCAGGCCATTTATGAAGAGAAGCTCGCGCAGGCGCGCGAGTCAATTATCGCGGATAACAACATTCAGACCCTGCGCCGGTTCTTCGACGCCGATCTGGATGAAGAGAGTATTCGCCCCATTTGATCGTGAGTCTGACTTACGGTTGTAATCCTTAAACGTGAAAGAGAGAGAAGCCTATGTTCGGTGGAAAAGGCGGTCTGGGTGGCCTGATGAAGCAGGCTCAGCAGATGCAGGAAAAAATGCAGAAGATGCAGGAAGAGATCGCTCAGCTGGAAGTCACGGGTGAATCCGGTGCCGGTCTGGTAAAAGTGACCATCAACGGTGCGCACAACTGCCGCCGCGTGGAAATCGACCCAAGCCTGCTCGAAGACGACAAAGATATGCTGGAAGATCTGGTTGCCGCCGCGTTTAACGATGCCGCGCGCCGTATCGACGAAACCCAGAAAGAGAAAATGGCCTCTGTTTCCAGCGGTATGCAACTGCCGCCGGGCTTCAAGATGCCATTCTGATGCAAACCAGTCCGCTGCTCACGCAGTTAATGGAAGCACTGCGCTGCCTGCCGGGCGTTGGCCCGAAGTCGGCGCAGCGCATGGCGTTCACGCTTTTGCAGCGCGACCGCAGCGGCGGGATGCGCCTGGCGCAGGCTCTGACCCGCGCCATGTCAGAAATTGGTCATTGTGCGGATTGCCGCACCTTTACCGAGCAGGACGTGTGTAACATCTGTACGAACCCGCGTCGTCAGGAAAACGGTCAGATTTGCGTGGTGGAGAGTCCGGCGGACATCTACGCCATCGAACAAACCGGGCAGTTTTCTGGTCGCTACTTCGTGCTGATGGGGCATCTCTCCCCGCTGGACGGTATTGGCCCGGATGATATCGGTCTCGACCGCCTTGAACAGCGTCTTGAGTCCGAAACCATCAAAGAGGTGATCCTCGCCACCAACCCGACGGTGGAAGGGGAGGCAACCGCTAACTACATCGCCGAACTGTGCTCGCAGTACGGCGTTGACGCCAGCCGCATCGCCCACGGCGTGCCGGTGGGCGGCGAGCTGGAAATGGTCGACGGCACCACGCTGTCGCACTCTCTGGCCGGGCGTCACAAGATTATTTTCTGACCAAACGGAGGCTGCGCGCGTGGCCTCCGCTTGAAATTTTCCTCCCTTATCCCCATCTCTCACTCAACGTTTTACAACCCCATTAAATGGCATTGTTGAGGTCGACTTAGATGAAAGGACAAGAAACCCGTGGTTTCCAGTCAGAAGTAAAACAGCTTCTGCACCTGATGATCCATTCCCTGTATTCCAACAAAGAAATCTTCCTGCGTGAGCTGATTTCCAACGCATCCGATGCGGCGGACAAGCTGCGCTTCCGCGCGCTGTCTAACCCGGACCTGTACGAAGGCGACGGCGAGCTGCGCGTGCGCGTCTCGTTCAATAAAGAGAACCGCACCCTGACCATTGCCGATAACGGCATCGGGATGAACCGCGACGAGGTGATCGACCACCTCGGCACCATCGCCAAATCCGGCACCAAAGCGTTCCTCGAGTCCATGGGCTCTGACCAGGCGAAAGACAGCCAGCTGATCGGCCAGTTCGGCGTGGGCTTCTACTCGGCGTTTATCGTTGCCGACAAAGTCACCGTGCGCACCCGCGCGGCAGGCGAAAGCGCAGAAAATGGTGTGTTCTGGGAATCCAAAGGGGAAGGCGAATACACCGTTGATGACATCACCAAAGCGGATCGCGGCACCGAAATCACCCTCCACCTGCGTGAAGGTGAAGACGATTTCCTGAACGACTGGCGCGTTCGCTCCATCATCAGCAAATATTCCGACCACATCGCGCTGCCGGTTGAGATTGAGAAACAGGAAGAGCAGGACGGTGAAACCGTTGTCTCCTGGGAGAAGATCAACAAGGCGCAGGCGCTGTGGACGCGCAACAAGTCTGAAATTAAAGACGACGAGTACAACGAGTTCTACAAGCACATTGCCCACGACTTTACCGATCCGCTGACCTGGAGCCACAACCGCGTGGAAGGTAAGCAGGAGTACACCAGCCTGCTGTACATTCCGGCGCAGGCGCCGTGGGACATGTGGAACCGCGATCACAAGCACGGCCTGAAGCTCTACGTGCAGCGCGTGTTCATCATGGACGACGCCGAGCAGTTCATGCCGAACTACCTGCGCTTTACGCGCGGCCTGATCGACTCTAACGATCTGCCGCTGAACGTCTCCCGTGAAATTCTGCAGGACAGCACCGTCACCCGCAACCTTCGCAACGCGCTGACCAAACGTACGCTGCAGATGCTGGAAAAACTGGCGAAAGACGATGCGGAAAAATATCAGACCTTCTGGAAACAGTTCGGTCTGGTGCTGAAAGAAGGCCCGGCGGAAGACACCGCGAACGTCGAAACGATCGCCAAACTGCTGCGCTTCGCCTCTACGCATACTGACTCCTCCGCACAGACCGTGTCGCTGGAAGAGTACGTCTCCCGCATGAAAGAAGGGCAAGAGAAGATCTACTACATCACCGCCGACAGCTACGCGGCGGCGAAGAGCAGCCCGCACCTGGAGCTGCTGCGCAAGAAAGGCATCGAAGTGCTGCTGCTTTCTGACCGCATCGACGAGTGGATGATGAACTACCTGACCGAGTTCGACGGTAAATCCTTCCAGTCCGTGGCCAAAGCCGACGAGTCCATCGACAAGCTGGCGGATGAAGTGGACGAAAGCGCGAAAGAAGCCGAGAAGGCGCTGGAGCCGTTCGTTGAGCGCGTGAAAACACTGCTGGGCGACCGCGTGAAAGAGGTGCGCTTCACGCACCGTCTGACCGATACTCCGGCGATTGTCACCACCGATGCCGACGAAATGGGCACCCAGATGGCGAAGCTGTTCGCTGCGGCGGGCCAGGCGATGCCGGAAGTGAAATATATCTTTGAGCTTAATCCGGATCACCCGCTGGTGAAACGTGCGGCAGACACCCAGGACGACGCCCGCTTTGCCGAGTGGGTTGAACTGCTGCTGGATCAGTCCCTGCTGGCCGAGTGCGGCACGCTGGAAGATCCTAACCTGTTCATTAAACGTGTGAATGCGCTGCTGCTGGCCTAACTGACCACGCCTCCCCTGGTCTTCTCCCTCTCCCTGTGGGAGAGGGCCGGGGTGAGGGCACCAGACCGCACGAAGCAAAATTATCTCCCCCCGTTAACCGTTTCAGCCTTCCCGCCTTCCTTGAGCCACGCCCGTTCTGGTGGTATTGTTTAGCGCTTTTGAAAAATTGAAACGACATTTGAGGGGATTTTCGCAATGCGTATTATTCTGCTTGGCGCTCCGGGCGCGGGTAAAGGAACTCAGGCTCAGTTCATCATGGAGAAATACGGTATTCCGCAAATCTCCACCGGTGACATGCTGCGCGCCGCTGTTAAATCTGGCTCCGAGCTGGGTAAACAAGCGAAAGACATCATGGACGCAGGCAAGCTGGTGACCGACGAGCTGGTTATTGCTCTGGTCAAAGAGCGCATTGCTCAGGAAGACTGCCGTAACGGTTTCCTGCTGGACGGCTTCCCACGCACCATTCCTCAGGCTGATGCCATGAAAGAAGCGGGCATCAACGTGGACTACGTTCTGGAGTTCGACGTACCGGACGAGCTGATCGTTGACCGTATCGTTGGCCGTCGCGTACACGCTGCTTCTGGCCGCGTTTACCACATCAAATTCAACCCACCTAAGGTTGAAGGCAAAGACGACGTGACCGGCGAAGAGCTGACCACCCGTAAAGACGATCAGGAAGAGACCGTGCGTAAACGCCTGGTGGAATACCATCAGATGACTGCACCGCTGATCGGCTACTACACCAAAGAAGCGCAGGCGGGTAACACCCAATACGCCAAAGTCGACGGTACCAAAGCCGTGGCTGACGTACGTGCAGAGCTGGAAAAAATCCTCGGTTAATTGCACGTCTCTCACCCGGGTTCTCCGGGTGAGAAAAATTCTCATCTTGCCTATTACAGCAATGGGTTTCGTTTAAACGCATTTCCGCTACAATTGACAACCTATCAAATGGTTAAGAGGCGTGAATGAGTCAGGCGAAAACCGGCATCCTGCTTGCCAATCTGGGCACCCCAGAAGCACCCACTCCAGCAGCGGTAAAACGCTATCTGCGACAGTTTTTAAGCGACACGCGCGTCGTGGATACCCCAAGATTGCTGTGGTGGCCCCTGCTGCGTGGCGTCATTTTGCCGATTCGTTCTCCGCGCGTGGCAAAGCTTTATCAGACCGTGTGGATGGAAGAGGGCTCGCCGCTGATGGTGTACAGCCGCCGTCAGGAGAAAGCGCTGGCCGCCCGCCTGCCGGATATGCCCGTCGCGCTCGGCATGAGCTATGGAACACCTTCGCTGGAAAGCGCAGTGGAAAACCTGCTCGCACAGGGCGTTGACCATATCGTCGTGCTGGCGCTCTATCCACAGTATTCGTGTTCGACGGTAGCTGCCGTCTGGGACGAGCTGGCGCGCATTCTGAAGACGCGTCGCCGCATTCCTGCGGTGACCTTTATTCGTGACTACGCGGATAACGATCTTTACATCAAGGCGCTGGCCAGCAGCGCGCGCGCGTCGTTTGAAAAGCACGGCGAGCCGGATCTGCTGCTGCTTTCCTATCACGGCATTCCGCAGCGTTTCGCCAATGAAGGGGATGATTATCCGCAGCGCTGCCGCGATACCACCCGCGAGCTGGTCTCCGCCCTTGGCCTGCCGCCGGAGAAGGTGATGATGACCTTCCAGTCGCGCTTCGGCCGCGAGCCGTGGGTGACGCCGTACACCGATGAAACCCTCAAAATGCTGGGCGAGAAGGGCGTGAAGCACATTCAGGTGATGTCGCCGGGCTTCTCGGCCGACTGTCTGGAAACGCTGGAGGAGATTGCGGTACAAAACCGGGAATTTTTCCTCGAAGCTGGCGGTGTGAAGTACGAGTACATTCCGGCACTTAACGACTCTCCTGAGCATATCGACATGATGGTCTCGCTGGTGACGAATAGCCGCTGATCGCGCTTGAGGCCGGGTTTGTGCTACCATTCCCGGCTTCTATTCCTTGCACAGTTCAGACCATGAAATTTCCCGGTAAACGTAAATCAAAACACTACTTCCCCGTTAACGCTCGCGATCCGCTCCTGCAGCAAATCCAGCCTGAAAATGAAACCAGCGCCGCATGGGTGGTGGGTATCGATCAAACGCTGGTGGATATTGAAGCCAAAGTGGATGATGCGTTTGTTGCGCGTTACGGTCTGAGCGCCGGGCATTCGCTGGTGATCGAGGACGATGTTGCCGAAGCGTTGTATCAGGAGCTGGTGCGTGAAAATCTGATCGCCCATCAGTTTGCCGGTGGCACCATTGGCAACACCATGCACAACTACTCCGTGCTGGCAGACGACCGCTCGGTGCTGCTCGGCGTGATGTGTAGCAATATCGAAATCGGTGGCTATGCCTACCGCTACCTGTGCAACACCTCCAGCCGTACCGATCTGAACTACCTGCAGGGTGTTGACGGCCCGATTGGCCGCTGCTTTACCCTCATTGGTGAGTCCGGCGAGCGTACCTTTGCCATCAGCCCTGGTCACATGAACAAGCTGCGCGCAGAGAGTATTCCTGAAGAGGTCATTGCGGGGGCCTCTGCACTGGTGCTCACGTCGTATCTGGTGCGCTGCAAGCCGGGCGAGCCGATGCCGGACGCGACCATGAAGGCGATCGAGTACGCGAAGAAGTACGATGTCCCGGTCGTTCTGACGCTGGGGACCAAATTCGTTATCGCCGACAACCCGGAGTGGTGGCAGGCCTTCCTGAAGGAACACGTTTCGATTCTGGCGATGAACGAAGAAGAGGCCGAAGCGCTGACCGGCGAAAGCGATCCGCTGTTGGCGTCTGATAAAGCGCTGGACTGGGTAGATCTGGTGCTCTGCACCGCCGGACCTGTCGGGCTGTACATGGCGGGCTTCACGGAAGAAGAGAGCAAACGCAAAACCCAGCATCCGCTGCTGCCTGGCGCAATTGCCGAATTCAACCAGTTCGAATTCAGCCGCGGTATGCGCCATAAAGACTGCACCAACCCGCTGCGTATCTACTCCCACATCGCGCCGTACATGGGCGGGCCAGAGAAGATCATGAACACCAACGGCGCGGGCGATGGCGCGCTGGCCGCGCTGCTGCACGACATCACCGCTAACGCCTACCACAAAACCAACGTGCCGAACTCCAGCAAGCACAAGTTCAGCTGGCTGACCTATTCGTCGCTGGCGCAGGTGTGTAAATACGCGAACCGCGTGAGCTATCAGGTGCTGAATCAGCACTCCCCGCGCTTAACGCGTGGCCTGCCGGAACGGGAAGACAGCCTCGAAGAGGCGTATTGGGACAGGTAAAAGAAAACCCCTCACCCTAACCCTCTCCCCATAGGGGAGAGGGAACTTGAACCCCCTCTCCCCTATGGGGAGAGGGGGCCAGACCGCACCAAACTTACCCCGTAACAGCCTCTTCAACTGGCGCTTTCTCCAGCAGCGTCAGCATCGTGTTCGCAATCTCACGCTCGCCCATGACGACCTTATTCGCGCCGCGCTCGGTGATGTATTCCACCTCATCGTCATAATGTGCGCGGGCAATAATCTCGATGGTTGGACACTTCGCGCGCGCGGACGCGACAATCTCACCTGCCTCGTAGCCGTTCGGAATGGTCAGCAGCAGCCAGCGGGCGCAGTCCAGATGCGCCAGATTCATGATCTCTTCGTTTGCCGCATTGCCCAGCACCGCGCGAATGCCGCGTTCGCGCAGTTCGTCAACGCGTGTGCGTGAGGTTTCAATCACCACCAGCGGAATGCCCTGCGCCATCAGCTTCTCACCGAGCAGGCTGCCCACGCGGCCAAAGCCAACCAGCAGCGCGTGATTGCAGATATCCACCGGGATCTGCTTCTCTTCTTCGATAGCCTCTTCCAGCGTCTGCTCTTCCAGGGTTTCCGTTTTATCGAGGTATTTTTCCAGCAGGGCAAACAGCACCGGGTTCAGCATGATGGAGAGGATCGCCCCCGCCAGCACCAGATTCTGGCCGGCCTGCGGGAGGAGATTAAGCGCCATGCCGAGACCGGCCAGAATAAACGCGAACTCACCAATCTGCGCCAGGCTGGCGGCAATGGTCAGCGCCGTACGCGGCGAGTGGCCAAACATCCGCACCAGGAAGAAGGCGGCAACGGACTTACCAAAGATAATGATCGCCAGCGTGCCCAGCACCGCCAGCGGCTGCTGAATCAGAACCAGCGGGTCAAACAGCATCCCGACGGAGACGAAGAAAAGCACGGCGAAAGCATCACGCAGCGGCAGCGTGTCGTGCGCCGCGCGGTGGCTTAATTCAGATTCGTTCAGCACCATCCCGGCGAAGAACGCGCCCAGCGCAAACGAGACGTCGAACAGCTCAACGGCACCAAAGGCGATACCCAGCGCCAGAGCGAGTACCGAAAGGGTGAACAGCTCGCGGGAACCTGTCGCCGCAGTGCGGGACATGATCCACGGTACCAGACGGCGGCCCACCAGCATCATGATGGCGATAAAGGCCACAACCTTACCGATGGTGATACTCATATCCAACGCCAGCGAGGCGAAGCCGAGGTTATCTTTTTCCATCATCCCGGCGACGGCGGGCAGCAGCACCAGCGTTAACACCATCACCAGATCTTCAACGATCAGCCAGCCTATTGCGATTTGCCCGCGCTGGCTGTCTATCAGCTGTCTCTCTTCAAGCGCGCGCAGCAGCACCACGGTACTGGCGGTTGAAAGACACAGCCCAAACACGATGCCGGTCATCAGCGACCAGCCCAGTACTGCTGAAAGCGCCATTCCCAGCAGCGTCGCCACCCCTATCTGGGCGATCGCTCCCGGTATGGCGATAGACTTTACCGCCATCAGGTCCTTCAGTGAAAAATGCAGACCGACGCCAAACATCAGCAGAATCACGCCTAATTCCGCCAGTTCTGGAGCCAGTTTGGTATCCGCCACGAAACCCGGCGTAAAAGGACCCGCCAGTACACCCGCTAACAGATAGCCGACAAGAGGAGAAATACGCAGTTTATTGGCAATCATGCCAAGGATAAAAGCGAGCACAAGTCCACCAACAATGGTGGTGATAAGCGGTGTGGCGTGGTGCATTCCGTCTCCTTTCGCGGTGAGTGTTCCATTTTTGGCATAAATACCAAAAGACCAGGTAATAGTTTATGACAATTTTTACCCTTATGTTTATGAATAATTGTTGAAGTTTGAATAAAAGAGCAATAAGCGTGAAAAAAAGCCCTTTTGGACAAGTTTGATGGGGGAGATGAGAAGAAACCCTTATGGCATAAGGGGGCAAGGTCGCCAGAGTTTAACTTTGGCGACCCTTAAATTACGCTTTATGACGGTTATCAGGCAGGAATATGGTCAATATCCCCAGAAGTGGCAGGAAAGCACAGATTTTGTAGACCAGGAAGATGCTGGTGTGATCTGCAACCATGCCCAACACCGCCGCACCAAGGCCGCCCATGCCGAAGGCAAATCCGAAAAAGAGCCCGGAAACCATACCGATACGTCCCGGTAACAGCTCCTGTGCGTAGACCAGAATGGCCGAGAAGGCAGAGGCCAGAATAAAACCAATAATGACGGTCAAAATCCCCGTCCACTCTAGGCTTGCGTAGGGCAAAATAAGCGTGAAGGGTGCAACACCGAGGATTGAGCCCCAAATCACATATTTACGCCCGATTTTGTCACCCACAGGCCCGCCAATCACCGTTCCTGCTGCCACCGCAAACAGGAAGGCAAACAGGTGGAACTGCGCGTTTTGTACCGATAATCCGAATTTTTGCATCAGATAAAAGGTGTAATAGCTGCTGATGCTCGCCATATAGAAGTATTTCGAGAAAATCAGCACCAGCAGCACGCTTACGGCCAGGATAACCTTGTTACGGGGAAGGGGATTGATAACCTTTGCTACAGGTTTGCCCTTGTTCACGCGATGCTGCGCGGCATACCAGCGGCTGATTTGCGCCAGTACCACAATCGCCAGCAGCGCGGCCAGCACAAACCACGCCACATTGCCTTTGCCGTATGGGGCGATGATCACCGCGGCCAGCAGTGGGCCGAGGGAACTGCCAAAGTTACCGCCTACCTGGAACAGGGACTGCGCCAGCCCGTGACGACCACCGGAGGCCATACGCGCCACGCGGGAGGATTCCGGATGGAAGACGGACGAGCCTGTCCCCACCAGCGCGGCGGCGATAAGCACCGCTTCAAAGCTGCCCGCCATTGCCAGCAGCACCAGCCCGCTCAAGGTGAAGCACATGCCAATGGGGAGCGACCACGGCATTGGGTATTTATCCGTCCAGTAACCGACCACCGGCTGCAGCAGCGAGGAGGCCATCTGGAAGGTGAGGGTGATCATCCCGATCTGTACGAAGGTTAATGAGAACTCGGACTGCAGCAGCGGGTAGATTGCCAGGATCAGCGACTGGATCATGTCGTTGAGCAGGTGCGAGAGACTGATTGCGCCTAAAACTTTAAAGGAAGTGCGCGATTTTGGCGGCGACGCCGGAGCGCCCGGGACGGGCTGGGTTGATTCACTGATTGCCATAAATACCACGTCGATTTGTTATGAGAAATGCAGGGTGTAATTATTATCTGACTAACATACCCGTCCGTGACATTTGAAGAAAGTCGCAATTCTGAAAACTTATTTGTCTATTCTTGTGAGTCACTGTAATTTTTGCGTTTGTCTATTGGTCAGGGAGAGAGATGATGAAGTTAATGAAGCGTGGCGTCGCGCTGGCGTTGATAGCGGCCTGGGGGCTGACAAGCCTGCCCGCGCAGGCATATGAAAAAGACAAAACCTATAAAATTACCATTTTGCATACCAACGATCACCACGGTCATTTCTGGCGCAGTGAATACGGGGAATATGGCCTGTCGGCGCAAAAAACGCTGGTTGACGGTATTCGCAAAGAGGTCGCCGCAGAAGGCGGTAGCGTGCTGCTGCTCTCGGGCGGGGATATCAATACCGGCGTGCCGGAATCTGATTTACAGGATGCCGAGCCTGACTTTCGCGGCATGAATCTGATTGGCTACGACGCGATGGCCGTGGGTAACCATGAATTCGATAACCCGCTGAGCGTGCTGCGCCAGCAGGAGAAGTGGTCTAAATTCCCGTTCCTCTCTGCCAATATTTACCAGAAAAGCACCGGCGAACGCCTGTTTAAACCCTGGGCGCTGTTTAAGCGTCAGGACTTAAAAATTGCGGTCATTGGCCTCACTACCGACGACACGGCCAAAATTGGTAACCCTGAGTTCTTCACTGATATCGAATTCCGTAAACCGGCAGACGAAGCGAAGCTGGTGATTCAGGAATTGCAGCAGAACGAAAAACCGGACGTGATTATCGCCACCACCCACATGGGGCACTACGACAACGGCGCGCACGGCTCCAATGCGCCGGGCGACGTCGAGATGGCGCGCAGCCTGCCTGCGGGCTCGCTGGCAATGATTGTGGGCGGTCACTCACAGGATCCGGTGTGTATGGCGTCCGAGAATAAAAAGCAGGTGGACTACGTACCGGGCACGCCGTGCGCGCCGGACCGTCAGAACGGTATCTGGATCGTACAGGCGCACGAGTGGGGTAAATACGTGGGTCGTGCAGATTTTGAGTTCCGTAACGGCGAGATGAAGCTGGTCCACTATCAGCTCATTCCGGTCAACCTGAAGAAGAAGGTGACCTATCCGGACGGGAAAAGTGAGCGCGTACTTTACACGCCTGAGATTGCAGAGAACCAGCAGAT
The DNA here is from genome assembly GCA_907164665.1 of Colias nastes. NCBI lineage: Eukaryota > Metazoa > Arthropoda > Insecta > Lepidoptera > Pieridae > Colias > Colias nastes. Next base: position 89,170 of record CAJQZM010039485.1, read on the forward strand.
GCTTTCCCTGCTGACGCCGTTCCAGAACAAAGGCAAGGCGCAGCTGGACGTTAAGATTGGTACGCTCAATGGCCGCCTGGAAGGGGACCGCAGCAAAGTCCGCTTCGTGCAGACCAACATGGGCCATCTGGTGCTGGCGGCGCAAATAGCGCGCACTGGCGCTGACTTTGGCGTAATGAGCGGCGGCGGCATTCGTGATTCCATCGAAGGTGGAAACATCACCTATAAAGACGTGCTGAAGGTACAGCCGTTCGGCAACGTGGTGGTGTATGCGGATATGAGCGGGAAAGAGGTGATTGACTACCTCACCGCCGTGGCGCAGATGAAGCCGGACTCGGGCGCCTACCCGCAGTTTGCTAACGTGAGTTTCGTCGCGAAAGACGGCAAGCTTAACGATCTGAAGATCAAGGGCGAACCGGTTGACCCGGCCAAAACGTACCGTCTGGCAACGTTAAGCTTTAACGCCACGGGTGGCGACGGCTATCCGCATATTGATAATAAACCGGGCTATGTGAATACCGGCTTTATCGACGCGGAAGTGCTGAAGCAGTTCATCGAGCAGAATTCACCGATTGACGTGAATGCGTATGAGCCGAAAGGTGAGGTGAGCTGGCAGTAGTGTTGTGCGGCCTGATGCCCTCACCCCAACCCTCTCCCACCGGGAGAGGGCGCGAACACAAAAAACGGTAACGCCTGTTACCGTTTTGCTTTTACCTCGCAGCGCCACCGGGCAATTTTCTCAATCCCGGCGCGCAATATCCGCAAACTTCGCGTCCAGCATTTTCGCCAGATCGCCCGCGGCCAGTTCGATATCCAGCCCGCGTTTGCCGCCCGAGATATAGATCGTCTCAAATTCCTGCGAAGGTGCATCGATCAGCGTCGGCAGCCGTTTTTTCTGCCCGAGCGGGCTGATCCCGCCCACCAGATATCCGGTAGTGCGTTGCGCAACCATCGGATCCGCCATATCGATCTTTTTTGCCCCCAGCGCTTTGGCGACCTTTTTCAGATCCAGCTGCCCGGCGACGGGGGTTACCGCCACGGCGAGATGTTTCATATCACCGTTCACCGCGACCAGCAGCGTTTTATAGACCTGGTCAGCGTTCAGCCCCAGCTTGCGCACCACTTCATCACCAAAATTGGTTTCATTCGGATCGTGATCGTAAGTATGGATCCGGAAAGAGATTTTGTTTTTTTCGAGTAATTTAACGGCGGGAGTCATAGCTATCCTTCTTACGACAGACATTTTATGCCAACAGCATACGCCTGACGTTTGTCTAAAAAATAGCACCATCTTGCGCAATAGTATTGGCAGTGATGGTCACTTTGAGCGACAATCGGCTCAGCCGAAGGTCTCCTTCGGTATAATAAAAACGATGAAATTCCTCTTTGACGGGCCAATAGAAATATTGGCCATTTTTTTATTTCAGCAGCGACGGCAGATTCCCTTCCCCATACAAATGCAGCGCGCCGACCGCGACGACATACCGCCCGGCAGGCAGGGCATGCAGCGTTTCTCGCCACGCCTGATTGCGCGCGTTCATCAGCACATCATACAGCGATTCACTGAACGTTGACGGCAGCACAAGCTTACTGTCCGTCGGCGGAGCATCCAGCCACCAGCCAATCATGGTTTGCAGCAGACGGGCATTGGTGTGCCAGTGGGTCAGGGTGTCATCCAGAAGGATCAGACCGTCATCGGGAAGCTGCCGCAGCAGACCGATCTGGCTGTCCGTGCCTTCCAGTTCAATGATCGGGAGATTGCGCGCTCTTGCGGTATTCAGCAGCTGATAATCAATGCCGTAATCACCGCGCAAGCCCAGACGCTGCGCCTGCGTTGCCTGCAACACCATGGCAATTTGCCAGAGCGGAAGGGTGTCCAGCATGGCGAGCGATACACCGGTTTCATCCGCGAGCCGCGTCAGTTCGGTAAGCTGGGCTTCGCTGAGACGCTCCGCAAGAGGACGATCGCTCTCCAGACCCGCAAAGGGGGATTCATGACCCGAAATATCCGCCTCGACGACCAGCGCGTCGGCATTCTTCAGCAGCTTTATCAGGCCAGCGGGCAGCGGGGACATATCCTGCGTGCCCATATGGATGCTTCCTACAAGGTGCAGGTGTTGCCCGCCCGGAAGTGAGATATCCATACCGGGCCAGGCATAACGTCGGGGAAAGAGGGCGCGAAACGATGCTTTTATACGATTAAACAGACTCATACGCGCTCCATGACCGAAAGGATCATGCTAGCGCGTACGAGAACAAGGTTCAATCTTTCGGTTTAAACCGCAGCAGACGGTTGGCGTTGCTCACCACGGTAATGGAGGAGAGCGCCATTGCCGCCCCGGCAACCACCGGGTTCAGCAGCGCGCCCGTCAGCGGCCATAAAATCCCGGCGGCAATCGGAATGCCGAAGACGTTATAAATAAATGCCCCGAGCAGGTTCTGCTTCATGTTGCGCAACGTGGCCTTCGAAATCGCCAGCGCATCCGCAACGCCCATCAGGCTGTGGCGCATCAGGGTAATGGCCGCCGTTTCAATCGCGACATCGCTCCCGCCGCCCATGGCAATACCCACTTCTGCCTGCGCCAGCGCCGGTGCGTCGTTAATACCGTCACCGATCATGGCCACCTGGCGGCCCTGACTTTGCAGGTTCTTGATGGCATCCGCTTTGCCATCCGGCAGTACGCCCGCAATGACGTCATCAATACCCGCCTCTTTGGCGATGGCGTTGGCCGTTGTTGGGTTATCCCCGGTCAGCATCACCAGACGATAGCCCGCACGGTGCAGACGTTTTAATGCATCCACGCTGTCCTGGCGCAGGGGATCGCGCACCGACAACAGGGCGACGGCTTTACCGTCTACTGCGAGCAGTACGGGCGTTGCGCCCTGTGATGCCTGAGCAATCAGTTCGCCTTCCAGCGATGAAGTATCAATTCCGTTTTCATTGAGCAGCGCCTGATTCCCCAGCAGCAGCGTGTGGCCGTCGGCTTCGCCGCTCACCCCGAGCCCGCGCAGGGTGCGGAAGTTACTGACCTGCGGCAGGGTAGCGTCACTGGCTTTATCGAGAATGGCGCGGGCCAGCGGGTGGCTGGACCCTTGCTCCAGCGCGGCGGCGAGACGCAGCGCGTCAGCCTCTGAGAAGCCAAGAGTATGCACCGCCACGACCTGCGGTTTCCCTTCGGTCAGCGTACCGGTTTTGTCAAAGACCAGCGTGTCCAGGGTGCTTGCACGCTGCAGGGCATCGGCATCACGCACCAGCACGCCAAACTCGGCGGCACGTCCGACGCCGGAGATGATCGACATCGGCGTCGCCAGGCCAAGGGCACACGGACAGGCGATGATAAGCACCGTGGTGGCAATCACCAGGGTATAGACGATTTGCGGTGCTGGCCCAAAGAAATACCAGATTGCCGCGCTCAGCAGGGCAATACAGACCACCACCGGAACAAAAACGGCGGAGATTTTATCGGCAAGTTTGCCGATTTCGGGCTTACTGCTCTGTGCCTGGCGCACCATGCGGATAATACGCGACAGCGTGGTGTGGCTGCCGACCGCGCTGGCGCGGAACAGCACGCTGCCGTCCTGGACGACCGTGCCTGCGTGCACGTTATCGTCCTGGGATTTTTGCTGCGGGATCGGTTCCCCGGTCAGCATGGCTTCATCGAACCAGGCTTCGCCCTGGAGAATTGCGCCGTCAACCGGAACGCGATCGCCCGTCGTCAGGCGCAGCGTCATGCCGGGCTGCACGTCAGCCAGCGGGACGCTTTTTTCACCCTCGTCGGTCACCACGCGTGCCGTCGGCGGCGTTAAATCAAGCAATCTTTCCAGCGCCTTCGAGGAGCGCTGACGGGCGCGGGCTTCGAGCATGTGGCCTAAGTTAATCAGGCCGATAATCATCGCGCTCGCTTCATAATAGAGATGCCGCGCTTCCATCGGGAACCACTGCGGCCAGACGTTCACGCTCATGGAATAGAGCCACGCTGCGCCGGTCCCGAGCGCGACCAGCGTATCCATCGTCGCGGTGCGGTTTTTCAGGCTCTTCCAGGCGCTGGTATAGAAATGTCCGCCTGCAAAGACCATCACGGCGAGCGTGATCGCACCAATCCCCAGCCACAGCGTGCGGTTGTCGTCAGTGACCATCATGTTGTCACCGATCATGCCCCACACCATCACCGGGATACCCACCAGCAGCGCAACGATGGCCTGCCAGCGGAAGCGTTTCATGGTGGCGACAGCCGTTTCCTGCTGGCGCTCGCGGCGTTTGATGTCATCTTCAATCGCTTCCGCGCCGTAGCCCGCTTTCTCTACGGCCTGGACTAAATCTGCGGCGGAGGCGCTGCCCATCACCAGCGCAGTGCGCTCCGCGAGGTTTACCCGTGCCTGTGCGACGCCCGGTACGGCCTGCAATGCATTTTGTACCCGGGAGACGCAGCTGGCGCAGCTCATGCCGTTGATCAGCAGCTGTTGGCTGTCATCAATATCATCCGCTACCGGAAGCTCAGGAGTGGCCGCTGTCAGTGCTTCCGACGGGGATGATGACTCTGCCAGCGGTTTAGCCTTTGGGTGGCTTAACTCCGCCCCGTAACCGGCCTGCTTGATGGTATCGATCAGCGCATCCGCGCTGGCGCTGCCGATCACGGCGGCATGATCGATAGTCACGTCAGCGCTTTCAACGTCAGGACGCTGTTCCAGGCTTTCTTTAACGCGTTTGACACAGTGGCCGCAGGAGAGGCCGTCTAGTGTCAGGTCGATAGTGTGAGACATAACAAAACTCCCGTATAATGTTCTGGTCAATTGTTGACCTTCACTCTGCTTTTCGCTAACTGTTATGAAGGTTAAACCTTCCATCAAGGGGAAGGTCAAGGGGGAAATGTGAATATCAGTGACGTTGCGAAAAAAACCGGCTTAACCAGCAAAGCGATTCGCTTTTACGAAGAGAAAGGGCTGGTCACGCCGCCGCTGCGCAGTGAAAACGGCTACCGCAGCTACACGCAGCTGCATCTTGATGAACTGACGCTGCTGCGCCAGGCAAGACAGGTGGGGTTTAATCTGGAAGAGTGCGGCGAGCTGGTTAACCTGTTTAACGATCCGAAGCGCCACAGCGCCGATGTGAAAAAGCGCACGCTGGAAAAAGTGGCGGAGATTGAACGCCACATTGTAGAACTGCAGGCGATGCGCGAACAGCTTCTGGGGCTGGCGGACTCATGCCCGGGCGATGACAGCGCCGATTGCCCGATTATCGACAACCTTGCTGGCTGCTGTCACCGTAAGGCGCATGCTTAACAGGCTTTCACCCGCAGGGTAATGCCTTCCACCGCAATGACCTCGACCTGAGTACCGGCGCTGAGGTCATCGTCGGCCACCACCGGCCACGAGCTGTCGCCTACCCGCATGTGCCCGCGCCCGTTCACCAGTGCGCTGTCGAGCGTAAAACGCTTGCCGACAATCTGCTGCCCGCGCTGATTAAGGTGGGCGTCTGCCGGTTTCTGATCTTTCACCTGCCGATTCAGCCAGCGCCACCACAGCCACGCGGCCACCAGCGTGAGCACCGCAAACAGTGCACCCTGCCACTCCCAGCCGACAGGCAGCAGCCAGACGACCAGCCCGGTAATGACTGCGGCAACGCCGCTCCAGAGCAGGTAGCCGTTGCCGCCCAGCATCTCCGCCGCCAGCAGTAAGCCACCGAGGCTTAGCCAGAAAGCATGAGGATGTGCAACGATCAGCTCAATCATTTTTTACGCTCGTTTCCACTGTCTTTGATTAGCTCGGCAATACCGGCAATCGACCCCATCAGACTGCTGGCATCCAGCGGCATCATCACCACTTTACTGTTGTTCGCGGAGCCGATCTCTTTCAGCGCATCGGTATATTTTTGCGCGACGAAGTAGTTCACGGCCTGGATATCACCGGCGGCAATCGCCTCGGACACCATCTGCGTCGCACGGGCTTCCGCTTCTGCCGAACGTTCGCGCGCTTCCGCCTGTAAAAATGCGGACTGACGATCGCCCTCGGCTTTCAGGATCTGCGACTGTTTTTCCCCTTCCGCTTTGAGGATCTCGGCCTGACGCACCCCTTCGGCTTCCAGAATGTAGGCTCGCTTGGTTCGTTCGGCTTTCATCTGGGCGTTCATGGAGGCGATCAGTTCAGCCGGTGGGCGCACGTCGCGGATCTCAATACGGGTGACTTTGATCCCCCACGGATTCGTCGCTTCATCGACAATGTGCAGCAGGCGGGTATTGATGCTGTCGCGCTGGGAAAGCATTTCGTCCAGCTCCATGGAGCCGAGCACGGTACGGATGTTGGTCATCGTCAGGTTGACGATCGCCAGCTCCAGGTTGCTCACTTCATAGGCCGCTTTAGGCGCATCAATCACCTGAATAAAGCAGACGGCATCAATGGTGACGTTGGCGTTGTCTTTAGAGATGATCTCCTGAGAAGGAATATCCAGCACCTGCTCCATCATGTTGATCTTACGACCAATGCGGTCCATGAAGGGGACAATCAGGCTTAGGCCCGGCTGCAGCGTGTTGGTATAACGGCCGAAGCGCTCTACGGTCCACTGATAACCCTGAGGCACAATTTTGACGCCTGCGCCGACAATGACCAGCGCAACAAAAATAAGGACAGGAACAACGATGAGCATAAAACCTCCTGTTTTGAATGCTGTGATGAGAAAACTGCGTGTTTATTGTTCGTAAGTATAGGTAAAGTCAGAAATGAAGCCATCACCCGCAGCGGCAATCGCTTTGGACAATCCCTGGTAGTAATTCGCCAGCCCAACCGTCTCTATCTGCTGAATGTGTTCGCGGATCGGGGCGCAGAATAAAACCGCATTTCCCGCTTCAACACGCTTGTTGTTTGGCGGGAGATCCCCGGTAATGGCTTTAAACCAGGTTCGGATACCTTGCTTTAAGTTATGTGGCGCTTTTGCCATGTTATCCATTCCAGTCAGAACCTGCAGGGTTGGGAACTCATCGGCCAATACGGCGGTTTTCATACGCGCAAAGAACTGGCTAAACAATTCAAAGGATCCCAGGTCGGTCACGCGCGGTTTGGTGGTTTTGCCGTTTTTATTGCCGATTTTACCCGCCTTTGACGCGGCTGCCGGAACCGCATTCACCTTTTCCAGTTCCAGCCCGAATAACAAATTACAGTGCGCGCGGCGCTCTTTCAGCGGGTAGGACATCAGCACGTCAATGAACTGGGTTGCCTTTACGTCAGCAAGATCGTGGTTAATAAGCCACTGGGTACGAGAAAATTCAGCCGGAGAGACGAACCAGCTGGGCACGTCGTTGAAGCGTTTCGACTTTCCCTTGCCATCAAATTCAAGGAAGTGGGTGCCATTGTCGAAGGCGAAATAGCAATTTTTGAAACTGCCTATCGTGGTATTCACGATGAGGGCCTTTTTAACAAAATCGACAACCTCTGCACCGATGACAAAACTTGTGAGTTCCGAAGATTTGATGACTTCCATTAATGTTTCGACATCGGGAACACCAGGCTTCAGGGAAGGGAACTCATAAAAGATATGTGTCATGCTGCTTACTTCCTGTAGTGATAGGGTGACAATTAGCGTGCGAAAAGTTTAACACTCGCCATAGATTAAGGCTATTCGCACTGTGCAGGTGAAAGGATTATGCTACAGGCAGTGATGACAAAAATCTGTTAACGGAAGCGAAATGAACGATCAAAAAAAACTTTTGCATATCAGGGATGTTGGGGTCGGCGTGGGGGGAAATACGATCCTTCGACATGTCGATTTTTGTCTTTCACCAGGCGAATTCAAACTGATCGCCGGTCCGTCAGGCTGTGGTAAAAGTACGTTGCTGAAAATAGTGGCTTCGTTGTTGAGCCCAACGGAGGGAACAATACTTTTTGAAGGGAAGGATATTGCCACACTTTCACCAGAACGCTATCGGCAGCAAGTCTCTTATTGTGTGCAAACGCCAACGCTTTTTGGCGATACGGTTTACGATAACCTGATTTTTCCGTGGAAAATCCGCAGCAAAACCCCAGAGCCTGACAAATTTATCGCCGATTTGGCGCAATTTGGGCTGCCGCAGGACACCCTGATGAAATCCATTAATACCTTGTCCGGCGGGGAAAAGCAGCGCGTGTCGCTGATCCGCAATCTGCAGTTCTTGCCGAAGGTGTTGCTGCTCGACGAGATCACCAGCGCGCTGGATGACGCGAACAAACGCAACGTCAACGACATCATTCATCGCTACGCCCGCGAGCAGAATATTGCCGTGCTGTGGGTAACGCATGATTCAAACGAAATAACCCATGCGGATGATGTCATCACGCTTCAGCCACAGGGTGGAAAAATGCAGGAGGCAAACCGTGGGTGAACATAATATTACCAATGAATCGCTGGTGTTTTCGATGGTGCTGGTATTGATTGCGATTGTGGTCAGCTACCGGGAAAAGCTGGGGCTGGAAAAAGATATTCTGTGGAGTATCTGCCGCGCGGTGATTCAGCTCATCATCGTTGGCTATGTGCTGAAGTACATTTTCAACGTCAACCATGCGGTACTGACCCTGCTGATGGTGCTGTTTATTTGCTTCAATGCCGCGTGGAATGCGCAAAAGCGCAGCAAGTATATCGATAAAGCGTTCGTCTCTTCGTTTATCGCCATCACGACCGGTACGGCGCTCACGCTGGCGGTTCTGGTGCTATCGGGTTCCATTGAATTCACACCAATGCAGGTGATCCCGATTTCCGGCATGATTGCGGGGAACGCCATGGTCGCCGTGGGGCTGTGTTACAACAACCTCGGACAGCGTTTCAGCAGTGAACAGCAGCAGCTACAGGAGAAATTAAGCCTGGGGGCGACGCCTAAAGTAGCCTCGGCGCGGCTGATTCGTGAGAGCATTCGCTCGTCGCTGATCCCAACGGTAGATTCAGCCAAAACCGTGGGGCTGGTGAGTCTGCCGGGGATGATGTCGGGGCTGATATTTGCGGGGATCGATCCGGTAAAAGCGATTAAGTATCAGATTATGGTGACCTTTATGCTGCTCTCTACGGCAAGCCTGTCGACCATTATTGCCTGCTATTTAACCTACCGGAAGTTTTACAACGCGCGTCACCAGCTGGTGGTGACGCAGTTGAAAAGGTCGGAATAAACCGTCTTTTGTAGGCCCGGTAAGCGTTAGCGCCACCGGGCATTTTTTTGTTAGTAGAGCAACGCGTACAGCTGACGACGATACTTCGACGCCAGTGCGTCACCGGTGCCGAGCGCGGCCAGGATCTCCTGGAACATCTTACGTGCCTGGCCGTCTGCGGCGGCCAGATCTTTTTGCAGATGGCTGAACAGCAGCTCCAGCGCCTCTTCGTTACGCCCCACCTGGTGCAGCTGCAGCGCCAGCTGGCTTGCCAGCGCGGCATCGGCCGGGTTGTCGGCAACCTGCTGCTGCAGCTGCTGAATTTCCGGGGTGTCCGCCGCCTGTTTCAGCAGGTCGATCTGCGCAACCAGTCCCTGATAGCGGGTATCCTGATCCTGCATCGGGATAGTCTTCAGCACGGCTTCCGCGTCTTCTGAACGGTGCAGGGCAATCTGCGTTTCCGCCAGCAGCAGGCCGATCTGGCTGTTCTGATTCGACAGCTGCCACGCGTCTTTGAGCAGCGGCAGCGCCTCGTCGTATTTGCCTTCCTGCATCAGCGCCATGCCTTCCTGCGCTTTCAGCTCTTCTTCGCGCGGCAGCACTTTATCCAGCAGGGCGCGGATCGCCTCTTCCGGCTGCGGCCCCTGGAAGCCATCAACAGGCTGTCCATTCTGGAACAGATAGACGGTTGGAATGGCGCGCAGGCCAAACTGAGACGCCACCATCGGCTCGGCATCACAGTCCAGCTTAGCGAGAATGAACTGACCATTGTATTGCGCGGCAAGGCTCTCCAGTACCGGCGTCAGTTGCAGACAGTGTTGGCTGCGTTCAGACCAGAAGTAGAACAGCACCGGTTTGGTCATCGACTGTTCCAGCGTCTGTTGCAGGTTTGCTTCAGTAATATTGACGATATTCTGTACGGACATGCGGCTTTCTCTTTTGTCGGTTTGTTCTTTACATGGGGATGAGCGGCGACGCTTCAACTCAGCCGTGTAAAATTTTGTCCATCATCCGGCCCGGCAGAAGGCGTTTTAGCCAGCCAACGGCATGGGTCACCAGCGTGACCGGATAACGCAGTTTGGGGTTATCGCTCTCAAAAGCATGGCGCACTTTGGCGACAACCGCTTCAGGACCTAACGTAAAGCGTGCGGCAATGCCGGGGTTTTCGACCGGCTTGTCCGACTGGGTCTGGTTGACGTTTTCGGTGAAGCGGGTGCGGATCGGGCCGGGTTCAATCAGGCTGATCTTGATGCCGCTGTGGCGCAGCTCCATGCGCAGGGCATCGGACCAGGCCTCCAGCGCATATTTGCTGGCAGCGTAGGCACCGCGGCCCGGGGTGGAAATCAGCCCCATTACCGAGGAGGTCATGACGATGCGTCCTTCACCGTGCGGGAGCATGGCGGGAAGCAGGCGCATGGTGAGCTGATGTACGCCGAAAAAGTTCGCGGAAAACTGTTGTTCAAGCTGTTCGCGCGTGATGGTCTCCAGCGGGCCGTACACGCCGAAGCCCGCATTATTGAACAGGCCGAACAGACGGTTATCGGTCAGGGCGATGACCTCATCCGCCGCGCGTTCAACGCTTTCCGGTGAATCCAGATCCAGCAACACGCCGGTGAAGCCCATGCCGTTCATGCGTTCGACATCTTCAGGTTTGCGGCAGGCCGCCAGCACCCGAAATCCCTGACGCTTCAACTCGAGCGCGCTTTCGAAGCCAATTCCGCTGGAACATCCTGTTATTAAGACCGATTTTTGCATAACTTTACCTGTCAGGAACTCCGCTGAATTACGAGTCATGTTTAACTAAAGGAGCCAGCCGGGTTGCCATCCAGTCGGCAATAAACGGCTGTGCATCGCGATTGGGATGAATACCGTCGTCTTGCATCCATTGGGGTTTCAGATAGACCTCTTCCATGAAAAATGGCAGCAGGGGAATATCAAACTCTTTGGCAAGCTTAGGGTAGATCGCGCTAAAGGCTTCATTATACCGACGGCCGTAGTTAGCCGGCAGGCGAATTTGCATCAGCAGCGGCTGGGCGTTCGCCGTTTTGATCTCCTGCAAAATGGTACGCAGGGTTTGCTCGGTTTGCTGAGGCTGGAAGCCGCGCAGGCCATCATTACCCCCCAGTTCGACCAGCACCCAGCGCGGCTGATGCTGTTTGAGCAGTGCAGGCAGGCGCGAAAGCCCCTGCTGTGAGGTATCGCCGCTGATGCTGCCGTTGACGACGGAGGTTTGGGTCTGCCATTTGTCATTGAGTAATGCAGGCCAGGCCGCGCTGGCCGCCATGCGATAGCCTGCGCTCAGGCTGTCGCCCAGAATCAGTAACGTGTCCGCAGCCGCCGCGCGGAAGGTCATCAGAATCAAAAAAAGGAAGGGCAAATGCCAGCGGAAAACAGTGTTGAAGTTCATCGTCTTAAGAAGTCCGTCGGTCAGGGAGAGCACGAGCTGTCCATCCTCACCGGAGTTGAACTCGTTGTCAAACGCGCCGAAACCATCGCGCTGATCGGTGAATCCGGCTCCGGGAAGTCCACGCTGCTGGCGATTCTGGCCGGGCTGGACGACGGCAGCAGTGGGGAGGTTCACCTGGTCGGGCAGCCGCTGCACCAGCTGGATGAAGAGGCGCGCGCCGCGCTGCGCGCTCGCCATATCGGCTTTGTCTTCCAGTCCTTCATGCTGATCCCGACGCTGAACGCGCTGGAAAACGTGGAACTGCCAGGGCTGCTGCGCGGTGAAAATACCCGTGAAAGTCGCGAACACGCCAAAGCCCTGCTGGAACAGCTGGGGCTGGGCAAGCGCCTTGACCACCTTCCGGCGCAGCTTTCGGGCGGCGAGCAGCAGCGCGTGGCGCTGGCGCGCGCGTTTAACGGTCGCCCGGAAGTGCTGTTTGCCGATGAACCCACCGGTAACCTTGACCGTAAAACCGGAGACAAGATTGCCGATCTGCTGTTTTCGCTCAACCGCGAGCACGGCACCACGCTGATTTTGGTGACGCACGATCCGCAGCTGGCTGCCCGCTGCGACCGCCGCCTGCGCCTGGTGAACGGTATTCTACAGGAGGAAGCATGATTGCCCGCTGGTTCTGGCGCGAGTGGCGCTCGCCCTCGCTGCTGATTGTCTGGCTGGCGTTAAGCCTGGCGGTGGCCTGCGTGCTGGCGCTCGGCAGCGTCAGTGACCGGATGGAAAAAGGGCTCAGCCAGCAAAGCCGGGAATTTATGGCGGGGGACAGGGCGCTGCAAAGTTCCCGCGCCGTTCCGCCTGGCTGGATTGAGGAAGCGCGCAAGACCGGGCTGAAGGTGGGCGAGCAGATAAGCTTCCAGACCATGACCTTCGCAGGCGACACGCCGCAGCTGGCCAGCGTTAAAGCCGTCGATGATATCTACCCGATGTACGGTGAACTGGAGACCCGCCCGGCGGGATTAAAACCCGCGCCTGGCACGGTCCTGCTGGCACCGCGTCTGATGGCGCTGCTGAACCTGAAAACGGGTGACAGCATCGACGTCGGCGACGCGACGTTCAGGATTGCGGGAGAAGTGGTGCAGGAGCCGGACTCCGGCTTTAACCCGTTCCAGCTCGCACCGCGTTTGATGATGAATACCGCTGACGTGGCGAAAACCAACGCCGTGCAGCCGGGCAGCCGCGTCACCTGGCGCTACAAGTTTGGCGGCACGCCTGCGCAGCTTGATACGTATGAAAAATGGCTCCTGCCGCAGCTCAAGCCGGAGCATCGCTGGTACGGGCTGGAGCAGGACGAAGGGGCGCTCGGCAAATCTCTTGAACGTTCTCAGCAGTTCCTGTTGCTCTCGGCGCTGTTAACCCTGCTGCTGGCCATTGCGGCGGTTGCCGTGGCGATGGGGCACTACTGCCGCAGCCGCTACGACCTGGTGGCGATCCTCAAAACCCTCGGCGCAGGTCGGGCGCAGCTGCGCAAGCTGATCGTCGGCCAGTGGCTGATGGTGCTGGCGCTGTCTGCCATTACCGGCGGGGCCATCGGGCTGCTGTTTGAGAAGCTGCTGATGGTGCTGCTAAAGCCGGTACTTCCTGCCGCGCTGCCGCCCGCCAGCCTCTGGCCGTGGCTATGGGCAATCGGCGCGATGACGGTGATTTCGCTGCTGGTAGGGCTACGCCCGTACCGGCTGCTGCTCGCGACGCAGCCGCTGCGGGTGCTGCGTCAGGACGTGGTCGCCAGCGTCTGGCCGCTGAAGTTTTATCTGCCGGTCATTTTTGCCGTGGCGGTTGGGCTGCTGGCCTGGCTGATGGGGGGCAGCACGCTGCTGTGGGCCGTACTGGCGGGTGCCGTGGTGTTGGCGCTGCTGTGCGGCGTGCTCGGCTGGCTGTTGCTCAACGTGCTGAGAAAGCTGACGGTGAAATCGCTGCCCGTGCGGCTGGCGGTCAACCGTCTGCTGCATCAGCCGTGGTCCACGCTCAGCCAGCTGTCGGCGTTTTCGCTGTCGTTTATGCTTCTTGCGCTGCTTTTAGTGCTGCGTGGCGATCTGCTGGATCGCTGGCAGCAGCAGCTTCCGCCAGAAAGCCCGAACTATTTCCTGATCAACATTGCCCCGGAACAGGTGACGCCGCTGAAGGGCTTCCTGTCGGAGCATCATATTATTCCTGAGTCGTTCTATCCCATCGTGCGCGCGCGCCTGACGCAGATTAACGGCCAGCCGACGGAGGGAAATAAAGATGAGTCGCTTAACCGCGAGCTGAACCTGACCTGGCAGGATAAACGTCCTGACCATAACCCGATTACCGCCGGAACCTGGCCGCCAAAAGCGGGGGAGGTGTCGATGGAAGAGGGGCTGGCGACGCGCCTGAACGTGAAGCTCGGGGACAGCGTGACGTTTACCGGCGATACGCAGGACTTCAGCGCCAAAGTCACCAGCCTGCGCAAGGTGGACTGGGAGAGCCTGCGGCCAAACTTCTTCTTCATCTTCCCGGCAGGGGCGCTGGACGGCCAGCCGCAGAGCTGGCTGACCAGCTTCCGCTGGGAGAGCGGCAACGGCATGCTGACCCAGCTTAACCGGGAGTTCCCGACGGTGAGCCTGCTGGACATCGGCGCGATCCTGAAGCAGGTGGGGCAGGTGCTGGAGCAGGTGAGCCGCGCGCTGGAGGTGATGGTGGTGCTGGTGACGATCTGCGGCGTGCTGCTGCTGCTGGCGCAGGTGCAGGTGGGCATGCGCCAGCGGCATCAGGAGCTGGTGGTTTACCGCACGCTGGGGGCAAGCAAGCGGCTGCTGCGCGCCACGCTCTGGAGTGAATTTGCTCTGCTGGGGCTGGTGGCCGGTCTGGTGGCGGCGATAGGCGCGGAGACCGCGCTGGCGGTGCTCCAGACAAAGGTGTTCGACTTCCCGTGGGAGCCTGACTGGCGGCTGTGGTTGACGCTGCCCCTCTGCGGCGCAGTGCTGCTTTCACTCTGTGGCGGCTGGCTTGGCACGCGGTTATTAAAAGGCAAAGCGCTGTTCCGCCAGTTTGCCAGTTAGTTCACTTCCGTGATGATTGCGCACCGGTTTATATGCTGGTGCGTAATCACTTAATAGCACAAAGCGATAATAACCACCTGTTTAGTAGCACAAAACATTAAAAACCCGCCGACACAGCCCGTTTATTTCCAGTTAATATTCATCCGCTAAATATTTAGCAGCGTGTCTATTAAGGAAAAATAATGACTATAAAAAAATCAGCGCTGGCGGCAACGATCGGCGCGGCAGTGGCATTGACTACTTTCGCTTCTCAGGCGGAAATCACCGTTCTTAAGCAAGACCCACAGGCAGGTAACCCGCTGAGCCGTCTGAACTTCACCGTTGGCGGCAGTATTCGTCCTCAGTTCCAGAACATGACCGGCGACGACGGTAAAAACAGCTACAAGCGTAACGGTTTTGACGGCGGCACCCGTTTCCGTTTCGCAGCAGATTACTATCTGTTTGATGACATCAGCTGGATCAGCTACTACGAGCTGGGTGTGAACATTCCAGCTCAGTTCAACTGGGATAACCACTACGCCGATGGTGCGCACGACACGTCCCGTCGTATGCTCTATACCGGTCTGAAGAGCGACACCTGGGGTACGCTGACCTTCGGTCAACAGAACAGCGTTTACTATGATGTGGTTGGCGCGAAAACCGATATCTGGGACTACGACATGATCGGCCAGGCTCCGGGTAACGGTATCAACGGCGATTACGACGGTTCTTATCGTTCACGCCAGATGCTGAAATATAAGAAAACCGTGGGCGATGCTGACATCTACGCATCTTACCTGTTTGAAGACAGCGAATACCTGCCGGGCAACGGCCTGCGCTACAAGCGTAAAGGCGGCGGTTCACTGGGTCTGGATTATCACCTGACCACCGATCTGACCTGGGGCGCCGCGTGGAACTACACCCGTGCGGACATGCGTAACCCGGACAACGGCGACAGCAAAACCTACGACCAGAACATCCTCGGTACCGCGCTGAGCTGGACCCCGGACAACTGGACATTCTCCGCAGGCGGCGGCTGGTACCAGAACTTCCTGACCACCAAAAAAGTGTCGGTTAACGACTACTTCGCCGGTGATGCATGGGGTATTGAATACTTTGCGGGCTATAAGTTCCCAATCGGTCAGTATGCGGTTAAATCCATCCAGCCTTACTTCATGGGCGACCGCATTGAGTACGTGAACGGCCGCAACTACCAGCGCATCGACAACGGCGTGGGTATCAGCTTCCAGCTGGACTACGGTTTCCGCGTGGATTACGAACACGTGTTCACCTCCAGCACCGACAACCTGGGCGACATGAACCTGGTGCGTCTGCGCTACGACTTCTAAGCCGTCTGTTCCCCGGTGGCGCTGCGCTTACCGGGGCTACAAAAGCATACGTAGGCCGGGTAAGGCGTAGCCGCCACCCGGCTTTGTTTTAGCGATTAAGCCAGTCAGCGACCTCGCCGTACGTCCCGCGATACACAATCTTCTCCGCTTTCTTCTCCAGCTGATAGCCGTACATCGGGTCGTAATAGTCCTTCAGCAGCGGCGCAAGCCAGCTGAAGTGCGCGTTCGTGCTGCCAGAGCGTTGCTGTTCCAGCAGCGCGGAATCTAACAGCGCGGTGAATTCTGCATACCGCTGCAGCCCCAGACGGCGGCGAATGGCGAACAGGCCGTGATGCAGGTACTCGCTGTACGCCTTCCAGCCCGCTTCTTCACCGTAGGCAGCAGAAAAATCCGCCCACATATGGTCGAAATACTCTTCGCGCAGGCGCTCAAGACGAATTTCAAACGGGTCTTCGACGACAACGATAGGGGCTTCAGCCATGCGATCGCGCAGGCACTCCGGCAGGTGGTTGGAGCCAATCATCCGGCCCTCGTCTTCCAGCACCCAGCGAGAGGCGTCTTTTTTCAACAGCTCAACCGCAAGATGGTTTTCAAAGCTGGCCTGGGAAAGCTGCGGCGTGAGCGTGCGGCCAAACGACGAACCGCGGTGGTGCGCCAGCCCTTCCAGATCGATACCCTGCGCGTGCTGCTTCACCAGCAGGGTTTTACCGTTTCCGGTGCAGCCGCCGATAAGCACCATCGGCTTTTGTGACTGCTCGAGGGTCACCTGAATCGCCGTCTGACGCAGGGCCTTATAGCCGCCGCGGATCAGCGGGTAGTCGACACCCGCCTCTTTCAGCCAGGCCTGTGAGATATGCGAGCGCTGGCCGCCGCGCGCGCAGCAGAGATAGCCCTCAGGATGGGCAAGGCTGGCCTCGCGCCAGGCGTTGATACGTGCCTCACGCGTCTCGCCTTTAACAAGGCTGTGGCCGAGCGCCAGCGCGGCCTCGGGGCCTTGGCGCTTATAGCAGGTGCCAACGGCGGCGCGCTCGTCATCGTTCATTAAAGGCAGGTTAAACGCCGCAGGCATCGCGCCCTGGGCGAATTCGATCGGCGCGCGAACGTCGATTAAAGGGGTATCAGACGCGAGGATCGCGCGATAGTCCGTTCCATCGTTCATGGTTATTCCAGAAGAAAACTCAGCAGCAATGGGCGGGGATTGTACGCCGGGGAAGGGGAAGGTCAACTCCCCGGCGTAGATGTCTTACCTGAGCTTTGACTGTGCCCAGACAATTCCGCTCGCGTATTCCGGCGGCAGGAGAGGGATCATCGCTTCCAGCGTGGCGCTCAGGCGATCGGTATCACTGTCGTTCAGGTTCAGGTGACCGACCTTACGGCCTGCGCGAACCTCTTTGTCATACCAGTGCAGATGCACCAGCGGCAGCTTCAGCCAATCGTAGTTCAGATCGGTGCCGATCAGGTTGATCATCACCGACGGGCTGTTCACCACCGGCTGCGGCAGCGGCAGGTCGGTGATCGCGCGCAGGTGCAGCTCGAACTGGCTGATGGACGCGCCGTTTTGCGTCCAGTGGCCGCTGTTGTGCACGCGCGGTGCCAGCTCGTTAATCAGCAGGCCGGACGGGGTGATAAAGCACTCCATCGCCATCACGCCGACATAGCCCAGTTCGTGCATGATGGCTGAGAGCATCTCTTCCGCCTGCGCCTGCTGGTCAGCATTGGCGTGCGGGAAGGCGACGCTGGTGCGCAGAATGCCGTCCTGATGCAGGTTATGCGTTAGCGGGTAAAAAACGGTGTGCCCGTCATGCCCGCGCGCGCCCACCAGGGACACTTCACCGCTGAAGTTAATGCCCTGCTCAACGATGCACTCGCCGTAGCAGTCGTCCGGCAGCTCGGCGGTGTCGTCTGCGCGTAAACGCCACTGGCCGCGGCCGTCGTAGCCGCCCACGCGGCGCTTCACGATCGCCAGCTCGCCCAGCATCGCGAAGACGTCATTCCACTCGCTTTTATCGGACAGGAGCTGCCACGGTGCGGTTGCCAGGCCGAGCTTGTCGAACAGCTGCTTTTGCGTCAGACGGTCGGCGATGACAGGGAACACGTCGCGGTTAACGAAGGCGTTATGACGCGCCAGCTCGCGGGTCAGCGCGGTTTCCGGCCAACGTTCGATCTCGGCGGTGATCACGCTCTGGTGGAACGGTACGGCTTCAGGTTCAGCATCCAGCCCGACGGGCCAGACGGCAATACCCAGCGGCTCACCGGCCTGACGCAGCATGCGGCCTAACTGGCCGTTACCGAGGACGCAAACCTGCTTCATGCCGCACCCCGCGGGTCCGGATTGTCCAGCACCTCGTCGGTCTGGGCTTTACGCCATTCGGCCAGACGCTGGTGCAGGTCTTTATCGTGAGTCGCCAGGATTTGGGCTGCAAGCAGGGCTGCGTTTGCCGCACCCGCTTTGCCAATCGCCAGCGTGCCGACCGGAATACCGCGCGGCATCTGGACGATGGAGTAGAGGCTATCCACACCGCTTAACGCGGCGCTTTGTACCGGGACGCCCAGAACCGGCACCAGGGTTTTGGCGGCAATCATGCCTGGCAGATGTGCTGCGCCGCCCGCACCGGCAATAATCACCTCGTAGCCGTTCTCTTCTGCGCTTTCGGCGAAGCTGAACAGTTTGTCCGGGGTACGGTGCGCGGAGACCACTTCGACGTGGTGCGGAACATTCAGGATTTCAAAGATTTCGGCGGCGAACTGCATGGTAGCCCAGTCGCTTTTGGACCCCATCACGATGGCGACACGCGCCGGATTATTGCGGGAAGACATGCGTCTTAAAACTCCTGTGGTGCGAAACACACTGCTTTCGAGGGCACAGAGAATAGCATGTTATACGGGCAAGGAAAACGGTTGCGTGGCTGAGAAATAAGCGAAGCGACGAGAAAAGGTTAAAACGGAAACGCGATCAGTTCGACACCTTCTGGGGTGACTTTGACCATCGATCCCTCAGTGTGCCAGGCACCTAATACCACGCGGTGGGCGGGTTCGCCGTTGGCGGTAAGGGAATGCACGTCAGGACGATGGGTATGGCCGTGGATAAGCCACTGGACGTGATGCTTCTCCATCACGTTCACGACCGCCTGCGGGTTCACGTCCATGATGGTCATGGATTTGCTGCTGTTGGCGGCCTTGCTGCCCGCGCGCATTCTTGCGGCGATGCGGTTGCGGATAAACAGCGGCAGGGCGAGGAATAGCGTCTGGATCCACGGTGTATGGACCTTAGCGCGAAACGCCAGGTAGCCGGTATCATCGGTGCAGAGCGTGTCGCCGTGCATGATCAGGACGTTGCGGCCATACAGGTCGAGCACCTGCTCTTCCGGCAGCAGCGTCATGCCGCTTTCGCGGGCGTAGCGCTGGCCTATCAGGAAGTCACGGTTGCCGTGAATGAAGTAGCAGGGGACGCCGGAATCCACCAGCGTTTTAATGGCCGAGGCCATTTCACGATGCAGCGGGTTGGGATCGTCGTCGCCAATCCAGGCTTCAAACAGATCGCCCAGGATGTACAGCGCGTCGGCGCTTTTCGCTTCACCGCGTAAAAAACGCAGAAAACCGGCGGTGATCGCCGGTTCTTCCGTTTGCAGATGCAGATCCGCAATAAAGAGTGTCGCCACGAATTACTCGCTGACGGTCACGCTTGTAATCACAACGTCCTCTTTAGGAACGTCCTGGTGCATACCGCTGCGGCCAGTAGAGACGGCTTTGATCTTGTCAACCACGTCCATACCTTCAACCACTTCTGCGAATACGCAGTAGCCCCAACCCTGCAGGCTTTCGCCGGAGAAGTTCAGGAAGTCGTTGTCAGCCACGTTGATGAAGAACTGCGCGGTTGCAGAGTGTGGTGCCTGAGTACGGGCCATCGCCAGCGTACCGCGGGTGTTTTTCAGACCGTTGTTCGCTTCGTTTTTGATCGCTTCTTTGGTCTCTTTCTGGTTCATGCCAGGTTCAAAACCGCCGCCCTGGATCATAAAGCCGTTGATCACGCGGTGGAAAATGGTGTTGTTGTAGAAACCTTCGCGGCAGTAGTCCAGGAAGTTTTTAACTGTTTCAGGCGCTTTGTCATCAAAGGTCTTGATTACGATATCGCCATGATTAGTGTGGAAAGTAACCATTTTTGCATCCTGTTCCGTTATTGTGGTACGTCGACCCGCGTTCGGGTCATCTATAGGGGCTTGTTATAGCATAACCACAGGATGCGATCACCTTGCATTGTGTGCTGCTTCGGGTTTGAATTACGGGTAGAATACCCGGTTTTCGTCCACACACGTGTTTACATGGAATCTTCGATGTTAAAAATCTTTAATACAATGACGCGCCAAAAAGAGGAATTTAAACCTATCCATGCCGGGGAAGTCGGCATGTACGTGTGTGGTATTACGGTTTACGATCTCTGTCACATCGGCCATGGCCGTACCTTCGTCGCTTTCGACGTGGTGTCCCGCTACCTGCGCTTCCTGGGCTATACGCTGAAATATGTGCGTAACATCACCGATATCGACGACAAAATCATCAAGCGCGCTAATGAAAACGGCGAAAGCTTCGTTGCGCTGGTGGATCGTATGATCGTTGAAATGCACAAAGATTTCGACGCCTTAAACATTCTGCGTCCGGACAGCGAGCCGCGCGCGACCCACCATATTCATGAAATTATCGACATCACCGAGAAGCTGATCGCGCGCGGTCACGCCTACGTTGCGGACAACGGCGACGTGATGTTCTCCGTGCCGACGGACCCAACCTACGGCGCGCTTTCCCGTCAGGATCTGGACCAGCTCCAGGCCGGCGCGCGCGTTGACGTGGTTGACGTGAAGCGTAACCCGATGGACTTCGTGCTGTGGAAAATGTCCAAAGAGGGTGAACCAAGCTGGCCATCCCCATGGGGCGAAGGCCGTCCGGGCTGGCACATTGAATGTTCGGCAATGAACTGCAAACAGCTGGGCAAACATTTCGACATTCACGGCGGCGGTTCAGACCTGATGTTCCCGCACCACGAAAACGAAATCGCGCAGTCCACCTGCGCCCACGGCGGCGAGTACGTTAACTACTGGATGCACTCCGGGATGGTAATGGTTGACCGCGAGAAGATGTCGAAATCGCTGGGCAACTTCTTCACCGTGCGCGACGTGCTGAAGTACTACGACGCGGAAACCGTGCGCTACTTCCTGATGTCCGGCCACTATCGCAGCCAGCTGAACTACAGCGAAGAGAACCTGAAACAGGCGCGCTCGGCGCTGGAGCGTCTGTACACCGCGCTGCGCGGTACCGACAGGTCTGTTCCTGCGGCAGGCGGTGAGGCGTTCGAAGCGCGCTTCGTTGAGGTGATGAACGACGACTTCAACACCCCAGAAGCCTACTCCGTGCTGTTCGACATGGCGCGCGAAGTGAACCGCCTGAAGTCAGAAGATATGGCCGCGGCGAATGCGCTGGCGTCCCATCTGCGTAAGCTCTCTTCCGTGCTCGGCCTGCTGGAGCAGGAGCCGGACGCGTTCCTGCAGAGCGGCGCGCAGGCGGACGACGGCGAAGTGGCGGAGATTGAAGCGCTGATTAAGGCGCGTCTGGAAGCGCGTCAGGCGAAAGACTGGGCGGCGGCCGATGCGGCGCGTAACCGTCTGACCGAGATGGGCATCATTCTGGAAGACGGCCCGCAGGGGACGACCTGGCGCCGTAAGTAAGTCTGTAACGCCCGGTGGCGCTTACGCTTACCGGGCCTACAAAATCACGACCGTAGGCCGGGTAAGGCGTAGCCGCCACCCGGCTTTCTTTTACCTCCGTCTCCACCACAACAATCCCATCAGCACGACTCCCGGCAGCCACACCCACAGCAGTTCCGAGATAATGACCTGATGCCCGTACGGCGTGGTGTAGCGCGACAGCGCAAACGGCGCGACCTTGATCACCTGCCACGGCGCAAAGAAGCGTTCATCAGACCATGGCCACAGCCAGCCGACGCCTTTCCCGCCGGTGGTGATCGAATCCAGCAGGCTGTGCGACAGCAATGACACCGTTAAAAACAGCCAGCAGCGCGTCAGGCTGGCCCGGAACCATCGTCTGCCAATCAGTACGCAAAGTATTGGCACCACAAAGGCGAACAGCAGGGAGTGGGTAAAGCCGCGATGGCCAAAAATATTCCCGTAGGCGACGCCGAATTTAAACGCCAGCACGTCAGCGTCGGGCAGCATGGCGAGCACGATACCGGCAAACAGCAGGCGGGGAGGGATGACTTTAGTTCCCAGACCTAAGCCCAGGCAAAGCGGAACAGCGGCGTGCGTAATAACGGTAGGCATTGCGATTATCCATGGCAAATCATGGAAATATAGCAGCGAATTCGCTTTTGCAAACCTGTGCTAAATTCTGATTTTACGCCGATTCGCGCGCGATAAGCTGTCCGGAGAGAGTAATGCGTTGGGTCTGCAAGTCCGGCTCTTTCAGCTTGCGGATTATCAGCCCCGCCGCCTGACGCCCGGTTTCGTCACTGGCCGAGGAGACGTAGGTGAATGACGGTGATGTGAGGTTAACGTGAAGCATATCTTCAAAACCGATCAGCGCCACCTGCTGAGTTAAGAACACATCTTTCCCCACGGTGCGACCCACCTGATGAATGCCGGAGATAGAGCCGATCATGGCATCCGGCGAATGGCAGAGCAGGGCGGTGATGGCGTTATTTTTTTCCAGCAGTTGGCGAGTCGCCATCGCGGCGGCCTGCGTGTCGTCGCTGCAGGCCGGTGAATAATCATCGCGCCAGACCAGTCCGCTTTGCGTCATCGCGCTGCGAAAACCGAGCAGGCGCTGCTCGCGGATAAGGCAGCCCTCGCGTCCGCCAATATAGGCGATCGTGCGGTGTCCGCGCTCGATAAGATAGCGCGCGGCCAGGTTCGCGGCCTGGCGGTTGTCGCGCATCACCAGATTGCATTTTTCATCGAGCAGGGACTGCGAGACCACTACCAGCGGCAGCGGACACTGGCGGATCTGCTCCGGCAGGGCAGAGGTGCGGGTGTCAGACGCGAGATAAATGACGCCTGCGACACCCTGCTGCTTAAACGACAGCAGGGTCCGTTCCAGATGTTCCCGGTCGTTCAGCGGCTGACCGAGAAAAACCATGTATCCCTGCTTCTCCAGTTCCTGAACAATGCTTGCCATCACCTTGATGGAAAAGCTGTCGCTGAAGTCGCGCAGGATCAGGCCGATAAGATTGGAGGTGTTGGCGCGAAGGTTGGCAGCGGCGACGTTATGAACATAGCCGAGCGTCGTGATGGCGGCATTGACCTTCCCGATCGTCGCCTCTGAGATTTTCCCTTTCTGGCGTAGCACCAGCGAGACGGTAGAGACCGACACGCCCGCGTGCTTTGCGACATCAATGATGCTGACTTTCTTCAAAACCGCTCCCTGAAATTTACCGATAATCAGCCAGATAAGACACGTCTCCCAGCGTACAGGAGACGTGTCTTCCAGGCATCTTATTATTTGCCGATCATGGTGGACATGGTCTGGGCGATAAACTGTGCTCTGGCACCGAAAATCACCTGTATACCATTGTCGCCGACGAAGACCACGCCGCGCGCACCGAGACCGTTAAGACCGTCTTTATCTACCGCGTCGCTTTTTGCCACTTCCAGACGCAGGCGGGTGATACAGGAGCCAACCGAATCGATATTCTGCGCGCCGCCCAGCAGGCTGATGATTTCGGTGGCAAGTTCGGAATCGGACTTGTCATTCGCACTGGCGGTCACTTCGGTACGGCCCGGCGTTTTCACGTCGAAACGGCGGATCACAAAGCGGAAGGTAAAGTAGTAAATCAGCCCCATTGGGATACCGATGATAACGGCGCTCAGGAAGTTGGTCTGGTAGCCGTTAAACGACGGCAGGATCCCGAAAGACAGGTAGTCGATAAAGCCTGCCGAGAACGACTTGGCGATGTGCGCATGCAGCAGGTACATGGTCATGTACGCCAGGCCCGCCATGATGGCGTTGAAGACGTACAGGATCGGCGCTACGAAGATAAAGGTGAACTCAACCGGTTCCGTAATACCCGTCAGGAAGCAGGTCAGCGCCGCAGAGAACAGAATACCGGCCGCGATTTTCTTATTCTTCGTGTGCGCTTCATGGTACATCGCCAGGCACGCCGCGGGCAGCGCAAACAGCATCAGCGGGAACTCGCCCTGCATGAACTTACCGGCGTTCTGGTAGGTGTCGCTGCTGAAGGATTTCACCCCTTCTTCCAGCATCTTGAACCAGATGGTCTGGTCGCCGTGGATCACCTGGCCCGCCTGGGTGGTGTAATCCCCGAACGAATACCAGAAGGACGGGTACCAGATGTGGTGCAGGCCGAGCGGGATCAGCGCGCGCTCCACCAGACCGAAGATAAAGGTCGAGGCCGCCTGGTTGTCGCCGTTCACCACCACGGAAAGGGCGTCGATACCGGCCTGGATATGCTGCCACACGTACGGCAGCAGCAGACCGAGCAGGAACGACAGTAACGCCGTCGCAATCGCCACAAAACGTTTACCGGAGAAGAAGCCGAGGAACTCCGGCAGCTGCATGGTGTGGAAGCGGTTATAGCACCAGGCCGCGAGAATACCGCAGATCAGGCCGCCGAAGACGCCCATCTGCAGCGTCGGGATCCCGACCACCATGGCGTATTTCCCGCCCTGAGAGGCCATTTCCGGCGTGATGCTCAGCACGGTGCTGATGGTGATATTGGTGACAAACACCGACACTGCCGCAGAGAGCGCCGCGATGCCGGACTCCGACGCCAGACCCACGGCAGAGCCGATGGCAAACAGCATCGGCAGGTTATCAAAGATAACGCCGCCCGCATTCATCATCAGCGGCAGGTGGAACTTATCGCCGAAGGCCAGCAGCAGGCCCGCAGCGGGAAGCAGTGAAATTGGCAGCATTAAGGCGCGACCAATCATCGATAACTTAGACAGCGATTTAACAAACCCTGATATCAGACTCATGCTGATTTCCCCCGAGTAGCGCTTTTTTGGCGCTGTTATTGTAAGTAGAACGTTTTAGTAGAACGTTCTACTTATCGTGGAGAAAGAGTGAAAAACGTGCAACTGAAATCTCACCTTTCAACAGATGAAATAGTGATTATTTGAAGTTGATCGATAAATAACCGTGATAGGTGTGAGGGGATTTTTTATCCCCTCTCCCTGTGGGAGAGGGTTAGGGTGAGGGCATCAAACGGCTCAGGCCGTAACGGTTACGCTCTGTCCTTCAAAGCTCACGGTCTGACCCGCGATAATCTTGCAGCGCTTGCGGGTTTCCACCGCACCGTCGACTTTCACTCGCCCGTCGGCGATAACGATTTTGGCCTGCGCACCGCTTTCGCTCCAGCCTTCCAGCTTGAGCAGATCGCACAGCTCTACGTGCGGGTGTTTGCCTAATGAAAATGTGGCCATCTTATGCTTCCTCTACGTCGTGGTACTCTTCGCATGCCTGCAAAGTATTCTGAATCAGTGTTGCAACGGTCATCGGGCCCACGCCGCCCGGGACCGGCGTAATGTATGAGGCACGCGCCGCGGCATCTTCGTACACCACGTCGCCGACCACTTTGCCGTTTTCCAGACGGTTGATGCCCACGTCCACAACAATCGCACCCTCTTTAATCCACTCGCCCGGAATAAAGCCCGGCTTGCCGACCGCGACGATCAGCAGATCGGCATTTTCGACGTGGTGACGCAGGTTTTTGGTGAAGCGGTGGGTCACGGTGGTGGTGCAGCCGGCCAGCAGCAGCTCCATGCTCATCGGACGGCCCACGATGTTAGAGGCACCAATCACCACGGCGTTCAGACCGTAGGTGTCGATGTTATAACGCTCCAGCAGCGTCACAATCCCGCGCGGCGTACACGGGCGCAGACGCGGCGCGCGCTGGCACAGGCGACCCACGTTGTACGGATGGAAACCGTCCACGTCTTTATCCGGTGCGATACGTTCCAGCACCTTCACGTTGTCGATGCCCGCAGGCAGCGGCAGCTGTACCAGAATGCCGTCGATCTCGTTATCGGCATTCAGGGTGTCAATAAGTTCCAGCAGTTCCGCTTCGCTGGTGGTTTCAGGCAAATCGTAAGAGCGGGAGACGAACCCCACCTCTTCACACGCTTTGCGTTTGCTGCCGACATAAATCTGCGATGCCGGGTTGCTGCCAACCAGCACAACGGCCAGCCCGGGGGCGCGTTTTCCGGCGGCTTTACGCGCCTTCACTTTTTCAGCGACCTCAGAGCGCACCTGCTGCGCAATCGTTTTACCGTCAATAATCTTTGCTGCCATCAGAGAGAAGATTCCGTCTGTAACGTTTGAAAGGGGGGATTGCCTATATTTTGTCAGAAGCGAGCGCCGCTGTCAGTCACCCTTTGCGAGATTTCATCACGGGGCCGCAAAACCTTGTGGAAGGTATGGTCAATTTCCTAGGTGGGAATAGGATGTGACCTGGTAAAATGGCAGTGTTTTGACATATTTTAAAATAGTTTCCTGAGCTACTTTGTCTCCTCCGAAATAAGCTTTCAATTAATCAATTGAACGTATTTCTTATTCCCGATTATCCGCGGGAAGGGTTATTTACATTTTAAAGGAATAGACATGAAACTCAGCAACATTGCTTCTACTGTTATTGCAACTTTGGCCCTGGTCGCGGGTGCCGCTCATGCAGAAGATACCACAACGCCTGTTTCCGTTAATGGCGGTACCGTGCATTTCAAAGGTGAATTAGTGAATGCTGCGTGTTCAGTAAATACTGATTCTTCCGAGCAGACTGTTAATCTCGGTCAGTACCGTACCGCGAAATTCACCAAAGTGGGTGACACCACCTCCAATATTCCGTTCACCATCGAACTGAACGATTGCGATCCGCTGGTTGCGAAAACCGCTGCGGTGGCATTCACCGGTCAGATCGACGCGACGGATAAAACCCTGCTGGCGGTCACCTCTGGCAACAACGACAACACCGCGAAAGGCGTGGGTATCGAGATCCTCGACAGCAAATCCAGCGTCCTGACCCCAGACGGTGCCACCTTCTCTGCCGCGCAGAACCTGATTGAAGGCACGAACACCCTGAACTTCACCGCGCGTTATAAAGCCACTGCTGCGACCACCGAGCCAGGCCAGGCGAACGCTGACGCAACCTTCGTGATGAAATACGAGTAATGCCTGAGTACAGGGATGTGGTCGACCTCAGGGAGGAGGTCTTTTAATCGCTAATGCCGGGAACGAAGGATGACAAGGACTGGGATACTGTTTTTTGCCCTTGCGATTGCCTCAGGGGTAAACGCACATACCGTGGTAATCGACGGCGGCAAGGTTCACCTGAGAGGGGAACTGGTCAACGGCGGCTGCGCCGTGGCCCCTGATAGCCAGAATATGCGCGTGGATATGGGGCAGTACCGCACCAACTCATTTTCCGGCGTCGGCAGTTTTTCCACGGTAAACGTGTCTTTCACCGTACGGCTGCTCGACTGCAGCGTGGATGTTTCTCGTACCGTGGGGATCCAGTTTCAGGGCGCTACCCCTGCAGAAGATCCGCAGGTTTTCCTGGCGACATCGCGGCCAGGTGAAGCCCCTGTCAGCAGCGGCGTTGGGCTGGCGCTTTTCGACGAACAACAACGTCAGATTATCCCGAACGCCACGGCGGTCAGCTGGCTGCCCATTGATACCCGCGAGCTGGCGTTTCATTTCAGCGCTCGCTACCGGGCGATTTCCGAACACCTCGTGCCAGGCAATATTCAGTCGGATGTCTGGTTTACGTTGATTTATCCCTGACGCCTGCGAACACATTATTAAAGGTACGGTTGTGATGAACACCCTGATTAAACCCGGACTGTTTTTATCTTTTATTTTGATGATGGTTTCTGCCTGTGCAAATGCATCCGGCGGAATTGCGCTGGGCGCGACGCGCGTGATTTATCCGGCAGATGCAAAACAGACATCGCTGGCGATCACCAACAGTAACAAGCAGGAGCGTTATTTAATTAACGCGTGGATTGAAAACGCCAGCGGGCAAAAAGAAAAAACCTTCGCCGTCACGCCGCCGCTGTTTGTGAGCGAGCCGGACAGTGAAAACACGCTGCGCATTATTTATGCCGGGCCTACCCTGCCCGCCGATCGCGAATCGCTTTTTTACATGAACGTGAAGGCAATTCCGTCAGTGAGTAAGGCGAAAACAGAGAACAATAACGTGCTGCAGCTGGCCATTCTGTCACGCATCAAGCTGTTTGTGCGCCCGGCTAACCTGTCGATGCCGCCGGAAGAGGCGCTCTCCCAGCTGCGCTTTGAGCGCGTCGGGAACCACCTGAAGGTGAGCAATGCTTCGCCCTACTACGTCACGCTGGTCAACCTGAAGCTTGGCGGTCAGGCGCTGGAAAACCTGATGATCGCGCCGAAAAACTCCGCACAGCAGGTGCTGCCAACCGCAGCCAGCGGCACGCTCTCCTGGCAGAGCGTCAATGATTACGGCGCTATTACTCCGGCGCGTAGCGTCAATCTGTGAGCAGAGTCAGGGCGATGAACACTCAATGGCGTTACTGCCCGGTTGCACTGGCATTGATGACAACGCTCTGGCCGCACACCGGCTGGAGCGAAAGCTACTTCAACCCGGCTTTTTTATCCGACGACGCCGCCAGCGTGGCGGATTTGTCGCGTTTTGAACAAGGACACCAGCAGGCGCCGGGCGTCTATCGCGTGGACATCTGGCGCAACGATGAGTTTATCGGCACGCAGGACGTGCGTTTTGAACAAGCCGAAAACACGCCACCCGTCGCGGGCGGGTTAGCGCCGTGCATTACGCGCGCGATGCTCGACCGTTTCGGCGTCAACATCGCGGCGTTCCCGGAACTGGCAAACGTGCAGGGGGAGACCTGTGTTCCGCTGACGACGGCTATTCCCGGCAGCGAAACGGCCTTCAACTTTGCGTCATTGCGCCTGAACGTGAGCCTGCCGCAGGTGGCCATGCAAAACAGCGCCCGGGGCTACATTCCGCCTGAACAGTGGGATGAAGGCATTCCCGCCGCCCTGTTGAATTACAGCTTTACCGGCAACCGCGGCAGCGATGACGACAGCTATTACCTGAACCTGCAGAGCGGGCTGAACTATGGTGCCTGGCGATTACGCAATAACGGCGCGTGGCGTTACACCCAAAGTAACGGTCAGCGTCACAGCAACTGGCAGAATATTGGCACCTGGGCTCAGCGCACCGTCATTCCGCTGAAAAGCGAGCTGGTGCTGGGCGACAGCAATACCGGTAACGATGTTTTCGACAGCGTCGGCTTTCGGGGCGGGCGGCTCTTCTCCTCCGACAGCATGTACCCGGACAGCATGCAGGGCTACGCGCCTACCGTGCGCGGTATTGCCCGCACGCCAGCCAAGGTAGCGATCCGCCAGAACGGTTATGTCATTTACCAGAGCTATGTCCAGCCTGGGGCGTTTGCCATTACCGACCTCAACCCGACCTCATCAAGCGGCGATCTTGAGGTAACGGTAGAAGAGAAGGATGGTAGCCAGCAGCGTTACACCGTGCCTTACTCCACCGTGCCGTTGCTGCAGCGTGAAGGACGCTGGAAATATGACCTGGTGGCAGGGGATTACCGCAGCGGCAACAGCGAGCAGGACACGCCGTTCTTCGCTCAGGGAACGCTCATTACCGGCCTGGCCGACGGCTATACGCTGTACGGCGGCACGCAGCTGGCGTCACGCTATACCGCGATTGCCCTCGGGGCCGGGAAAAACCTCGGGGACTGGGGGGCGGTCTCGCTCGATCTCACCCATGCCCGCAGCCAGCTCGCGGATGACAGCCGCCATGAAGGGCAGTCCCTGCGCTTCCTCTACGCAAAATCCCTTAACGGCTTCGGCACCAACTTCCAGCTGCTGGGCTATCGCTACTCTACCAAAGGGTTCTACACCCTGGACGATGTGGCGTGGCGCTCAATGGAAGGTTACCAGTATGGCGAAGGTCAGGACGATGACGGCGTGCCGGACGTGCAGAGTTATCACAACCTGACGTGGAACAAAAAGGGGCGCTTCCAGCTCAACATTTCCCAGTCGCTGGGGGATTACGGCTCGGTTTACCTCTCCGGTAGCCAGCAGAGCTATTGGGGCACCAGCGAATCTAACGTCTGGTATCAACTGGGCTATGCGGGCGGCGTGAAGGGGATCAACTACTCCGTGTCCTGGTCGTGGAACAAGGCCGTTGGGATCGACGGTACGGACCGGATTGCGTCGTTTAACGTCTCCGTGCCGTTCAGCCTGTTTACCCGTAACGGCTATCGCCGCGATAGCGCCATCGACAGAGCCTACGCCACCGCTTCTGCCAGCCGTAACAGCGACGGCGATACCAGCTGGCAGACCGGCGTGAGCGGAACGCTGCTCGAAGACCGCAACCTGAATTACAGCGTCACGCAGGGGCACGCCAGCAATAACGGTGCAAGCGGCAGCGCCAGTGCCAACTGGCAGGCGACCTACGGTACGCTGGGCGTGGGCTACAACTACGCCCGCGACCAGCACGATCTCAACTGGCAGCTTTCCGGCGGCGTGGTGGGGCATTCAGACGGGGTGACCTTCAGCCAGCCGCTGGGCGACACCAACGTGCTGATCAAAGCGCCGGGGGCATCAGGCGTCAGTATCGAAAACCAGACCGGGGTGAAAACCGACTGGCGAGGCTACGCGGTGATGCCGTATGCCACCGTCTACCGCTACAACCGCGTGGCGTTGGACACCAATACCATGAGCAACAACACCGACATCGAAAATAACGTGAGCAGCGTGGTGCCGACCAAAGGGGCGCTGGTGCGCGCCAGCTTCGATACCCGTATTGGCGTGCGCGCCCTGCTGACCGTCAAGCGCGGCGACCAGCCCGTGCCGTTTGGCGCGGTAGTGCGTGAAACGCAAAGCGGCGTCACCAGCATGGTGGGGGATGACGGGCAGATTTACCTCAGCGGGCTGCCGCTGGAAGGTGAGCTGCTCATCCAGTGGGGCGACGGAAAACAGTCCCAGTGCCGTGCAAGCTATCACTTACCACCGGAAAGCCTGAACCAGGCCATTACGCTGGCGGGGGCACGCTGTGAACGCTAACAGGAACCCAATCATGACCATTATCCGTAGCATAGTTGGCGCGGCAGTGTTGTGCAGCGCACTGCCCGCATGGGCCACGGTGTGCCAGAACTCCACCGGCGTGGCGAAGGATATTTCCTACGATCTCTCCAACGTGTTTAACAGCGCTAACAACAGGCCGGGGGAGATTGTCACCCTGGCGCAAAAATCTGGACTGGTGGGGGTGAATGCCATTTGTCCCCGCGGGACAACCGGTAAATCCACCATGCGCAGCTATGTCACCGACTTGCCCATTACCACGGTGATCGACAGCTATAAATATGTGAAGCTGAATGAGTACCTCGACGGCGCCATGCAGATCCACGATGACTTTGCGGGCACGTTCTACCCTCCCGCGAATTATATTCAGATGGGGCAGCACCCCAACGTACCGAATAACAAGGCTTTTCCGGTAACCGATTCCAAGCTGGTTTTCCGTCTGAGGGTAACGCGGCGCTTTATCAATATGGTGGTGATCCCGCAGCAGACCATGTTCAGGGTCTATGTCACGACGACAACCGCCGACCCGCTTAATACGCCGGTCTATACCATCAGCTACAGCGGAACGATTCAGGTGCCGCAAAGCTGTGCGATCAACGCAGGCCAGGTCGTGGAGTTTGATTTTGGCGATATTGGTGCGTCGTTGTTTAGCCAGGCCGGTGCCGGAAATCGACCGCAGAAGGTGACGCCTCAAAGCAAAACCATTGCCATTAAATGCACAAACGTTGAAGCCAATGCGTATCTGACGATGCGTATCGAAGCGGAGAAAGTGTCCGGTAATGCGCTGGTTTCTAATAATCCCGATCTGGGGTTTGTTGTCGCTAACGAAAGCGGCACGCCGCTGACGCCTAACACGCTCACCAGCAAAATTCCGTTCCGCCTGGATGACAGCGCTCAGGCACAGGTCGGCATTCGGGTCTGGCCTGTGAGCGTGACGGGCAACAAGCCTGCCGAGGGCCGTTTCACCTCGCGCGGCTATCTTCGCGTGGATTACGATTAAGGAGGAGCAATGGGACACTGGAGCAGGTACATTGCTGCGGGAGTACTGATGATGCTTCACGCTGGCGCTCAGGCGGCCACGGCGCTGGGGGAAATCAATATTGAGATGTCCGGCAACATCGTCGATTTCACCTGCGTGGCCGAAGGCAATGACAGCGATAAGGTCGTCACGCTCGGCACCTGGCCGACCAAACAGCTAAGAACCACGGGGAGCCGCACGCAGCCCATGCCGTTTACGCTGAAGCTGACCGGCTGTCCTCCAGGCGCCGCCTCCATTACGTTTTCGGGGAAAGCAGACGGCAGCGACAGCGGTTTGCTGGCGCTCAATGATGGCAGTACGGCGGGTCAGGTTGCCGTGGAGATCCGCGATGCGGATAAAACACGGCTGGATCTTCAGCAGGCCAGCCAGCCGGTGACGGTAGATGCAGAAGGTAATGCGGTACTGTCGTTTTATGCCAATTATATTGCCACAGCGGATAACCCTCAGCCGGGACGGGCTGATGCAGATGCCACGTTTATGATCAATTATAATTAGCGCTGACCGCACTCCCTGCAACTCACTTAAGTTGCGGGGAGTGAATTCAGTTTATAGCAGTTCGTGTGCTTTCGCGTAATCTATTAATTCCACAATGCTCTGTACGCCGAGCTTGGAATAAATATTGGATTTGTGCGCGCTAATGGTTTTGTTGCTTAATAGCAACTGCTCGGCAATCTCCTTATTGGATAATCCATTCGCCAGATAGCGTAACACCGTGACTTCGCGATTCGATAATGGCATATCCGGCGTGATACCTTTCCCGGAGCCCAGATGATTTATAAAATTCAGCGTTTCTGAGGGGAAAAATGAATAGCCCATCAGTATCATTTCCACCGCGTTGTAGATCTCACCCAAATCTTTTCGCTTGCTGACAAAGCCATTGGCCCCTGCGCGAATGGCGCGTCCCGCGTAAAACGACTCTGATTTTGACGAGAGGAACAGAACCTTGATGTCTTTGTTTAGGTTTCTGATTCTCTTGAGTAATGAAAACCCATCGGTTCCCGTCAGTTCGATGTCCAGGATAACCAGATCGATGGGGTGATTGCGAATACAATCAAGCACTTCATGGCTATCGCCAGACTTGAGTTTGACGATGATATTTTTATTTTTCTGTAGCAGGACTTCTATCGACATTCTGACAATAGGGTGTTCGTCCATAATGATAACGGATGCCGGTTTCATTTTTAATGCCTCAGATTGTTAAAAGCGTTATGCGGAGTTTTGTTCAAACTCTCGAAATGCCGGAAGGATATAGATGGTGATCCTTATACGGTAGTAATTCCCTGGAAAGAGCGAAAGCATCCTTGTTAACGTAGCGAGTAAATTAATGCCTCAGCGCGGTTATCTCATTTGGCTGGTGTGGCAAAAAGGTTTTTCTTATTCATATTTGCAACGCGTCTTATTATACCGTGTAAGTTTTCTCCGAAAACCCTGTAAATTAATCCTGGTCCATTGCTTTGTATTATCTTCTGGATCTGATTCGCTATTATTTTAAATTTAGCGCAAATGTCCTGCTATTCCATTTACCACATTTTTTCATCTTTATGTAATAACAAAAAATGACATATATCACTTTGTGTTAATTGATTGTTAACAAATCGAGGTGGGGAAAGTGGTGCGGTGTGTGCACAAAAAGCGCAAAAAATAGGCGGGATCGGGCGTGGCGTCTTCATCTGAAAGCCAGGGGTGGCCCTCAAGGTAAACCTAAAATTGAACAGCAGGATATGCTGTAACCTGCGCTTACCGCTCCTGGCTCGTACAGATCAGTCGCTTGTTTTTACATCATTATCATCTTTTTAACGGACTCCCTCATCGCTTAACGGATGGTGGAAAGTGCTGAGATAGGCATTTTCAGTGATATTTCACGTGGTTCAAGAGGATGATTTAGGAATAGTTGCAAATTCGATGAAATTGTTAAATTAAAACAAAAAATTAACATTATCGGTAAGTTATTTCTTAAAGGTCTTTAGGAATGAACGGGTTAATGCCTAAGTCAAAACGTGCAGTCTGAGAGATTATTAAGAAGGTGCAATAATTCCTGGCGGTGGTTTAACCCCAACTTGGTCAAAATGCAGCCGAGACGATAGATAATGCGGCTATAAGGGTGGTTTTGAATCAGAGCAATCTGACGTAACGTTTTGCCACGAGACAGCTCTTGTAAAATGGGCCATTCACTGCGCGTGAACCACTCTTTCACCGAGCCTTGCGGCGGCTTTGTTTCCAGCAGGTACTGCTGCAGTGCCGCAGCGGGCAACTGACGTTCAAGCACATGAAAGGGCCCCGCCGCTTTGCAGAACAGGCGGGTATCGTAATCATCTGCCCTGACAAGCAGATGGGGGGTAAGAAAAGGCGGGTAGAGGCTATATCGTCTTAGCTGATCCAGTTTGTCGATCAGAGCCGTGGCGCGGCTGTCGATATCGACCACCAGACGCGCGGATGGCCACTGATTCAACGCGCTTAAGGCATCTTCCAGCACCGGATAGTCAGAGCAACAGCTTAGCGGGAAATTCCCGTTCAGCATTCCGGTGCGCAGGTAATGATCTTCCGTGACCAGAATAATAAACGGGGCGTCAGTTTTATGGGTCAGGTTAGTGGACTGGCTCAAAAATTCGAGTCGGTCAAAGAAGGGGGGAGCAAAAGGCGAGCGTGTAAATCCCAGTGCGTCACTTCCTGTACGACGCCGACGGTAACGGCGCACTGTCATTCCCATGGCCTCCCTCCTGGAGATGGCTGTTTAATCCTCCGGCCATGTCCAGGATGGCCAGTAATACCCCTGGCCGAGTTGTGCCCCTGCCTGGCGTGCGCAGGAACGATCCCGTTCAGTCTCAATACCTTCGATAAGCACCTTCCCGGCAAGCCGAAAACAGCGGGAAACCAGTTCCCCCAGCGCAGGGGTGGCGCGCATACGCCAGAAGGTTTCTTTATCGATCTTTATGCCGCTGAGTGGCAGCGGCCAGGATAAGAAGGGCTGGACAACGCTATCGTCAACGTCATCCAGCCAGATGCGGTGACCCTTCATGGTCAGCTGCTTAAGGCGCTGGGCCACCACTTGCCGCTGTGTATCGGAGAGTGTGAAAAAGTCGACAGGGTCGACAATCTCTATATTCAGCGGCGGGCTTCGCAGTTGCAGCAGACGCTGAAAAAGTTCTGGCACCATGAGTACGGTTATCGGCAGATTGATGAAAATATTGTGACAGGCGAGCGCGTTTTTTAGCACACGGAGCTGCACTTCCAGCAGCATAAGCGACTGTTCTGCCGATTGTTCGCGGAAAAAATCTTCACTTTGCAGCGTGGGTGACAGAACGCTGAGCACCTCAACGCCGATCCTGTGTGAAGAGGCGAGGGCAACGATGGGCTCAAGTTTGATGCCGGTGATATCATGAGAAATGTGCTTTAGCCGGGGAGGCGTATAGGTCAGGTTTTGCGCTGTCACTCCATTGTCCTGTTGTCTGTCAGCCTCCAGGCGGCCGGGATACCTTGCACCAGTGTGACGAGGTGGCCTACAGGAAAACAGCAGGCGTTACTTAAAAGCAGCTAAGCCTTTTCGCAGCGGTAAATTCTACGTGGGATGTAGTGAAAATGTTGAAAAAACAGCCGTATTTACAATCAGCTAGCCGTTATCGATACAGATCGGGGAAAAGGCATTGACTCACCTGCCATTGACCGTATAATTCCACGCGTTTCACCACCGCGAAGTTCACGCTTCTCCGTGCGCCCTTAGCTCAGTTGGATAGAGCAACGGCCTTCTAAGCCGTAGGTCGTAGGTTCGAATCCTACAGGGCGTACCATTCCGCAGTACTGTCTTTCCAGCATGTTCATTTTCGTCTGTTTTCACGCTCAACCCTCTTCTCTTTCCTGAGCCCTGTACCTATTGTTTCTTATCCCTGATGGGTTCCTTTAATTAACGGAATAATAAATAGAAAGCTAATTAAAACCTGTTATTTCCCGTCTTAAGGTTTTCTTAATCTTATATCTGGATCGCTTTCTAAATTAGATTTTTATCACCTTAAATCCCGGCGTGAAGATATTTTCCACTTTTACGACTAAACTGGATTGATACTAATTATCATTAGCGTTTTTGTATGCTTTAATCCTGTCGCACAACCCCTTCAGGGGTGAATCTCGTCGGTCTATTAAGGATATGTTCATGAATTCTCGCCTGCTGTCATGCTTCTCGCTTGCCTTGTTGTCTTCATCACTTTTCCTTTCTACACAATCCGTTGCTGCTGATAATAATCAGGGTATCGTTGTGTATAACGCACAGCATGAAAACCTGGTGCAGTCATGGGTTGATGGCTTTACGAAAGAAACGGGAATTAAAGTTACTCTGCGAAACGGCGGTGACAGCGAGCTGGGCAACCAGCTGGTTCAGGAAGGCAGCGCATCGCCTGCGGACGTATTTCTGACGGAAAACTCGCCGTCCATGGTATTGGTTGATAACGCTAAATTATTTGCGCCTTTAGATGCCGATACGTTAAAGCAGGTACCCGCGGAATTTCGTCCAGCGCACGGTCGCTGGATAGGCATCGCCGCGCGAAGCACCGTGTTTGTCTATAACCCGCAAAAATTAAATGAGACACAGCTGCCAGCATCGCTGATGGATCTGGCGAAACCTGAGTGGAAAGGGCGCTGGGCCGCGTCTCCGTCAGGCGCGGATTTCCAGGCGATCGTTAGCGCAATGCTGGCGCTGAAGGGCGAGCAGGCCACGCTGGACTGGCTCAAGGCGATGAAAACCAATTTCGTTGCTTACAAAGGTAACAGCACCGTGATGAAAGCGGTCAACGCGGGCCAGATTGATGGCGGCGTGATCTATCACTACTACCGTTTTGTCGATCAGTCCAAAACGGGTGAAAACAGCAAAAATACCCAGCTCTACTATTTCAAACACCAGGATCCGGGCGCATTTGTCAGCCTCTCTGGCGGTGGCGTGCTGGCATCCAGCAAGCATAAAGCGCAGGCGCAGGCCTTCATCAAATACATCACCGGCAAAGAAGGTCAGGAAAGCCTGCGTACCAACAACGCCTTTGAATATGCCGTCGGCGCGAATGCCGCGTCCAACCCGAAACTGGTTCCGCTGAAGGATCTGGATGCGCCAAAAGTGGAACCTTCCACGCTCAACAGTAAGAAAGTTATCGAGCTGATGACGCAAGCTGGCCTGCTGTGATCCTGAACGCAAAGTGAATGTCTTATGTCTGGTTTGAGTCTCGACATCGGTAAAAACCGCGTGCGGAAGCCTGTTCGCAGGCGTCCCGCGCTGCCGATGGTTGCGTTAGCTGTCTTGTTTTCATTACTGGCGCTTCTGCCTTTGGGCTTTATCATTGCCATCGGCATTGAGACCGGCTGGGAAACGATTAAGACGCTGGTGTTCCGCCCGCGGGTGGCTGAACTGCTCAGCAACACGCTGTGGCTGATGGCGTTAGCGGTTCCGCTGTGCATTGTGTTGGGCGTGGCGATAGCCTGGCTGACGGAGCGCACGATGCTTGCGGGACGAGGCGTATGGTCGGCGCTGGCGGTGGCCCCGCTGGCGATCCCCGCGTTTGTGCAAAGCTATGCCTGGGTAAGCGTGGTACCGGGCATGCACGGCCTCTCTGCGGGGGTGTTCCTCTCCGTTCTGGCCTACTATCCGTTTATCTACATGCCGGTTGCGGCGGTGCTGCGCCGTCTCGATCCCACGCTTGAAGATGTCGCCGCTTCGCTCGGATCGCCTCCCTGGCGGGTCTTTTTCCGCGTGGTGCTGCCTCAGCTTAAACTGGCAATCTGCGGCGGCGCGCTGCTGGTGGCGCTGCACCTGCTGGCGGAGTATGGCCTGTACGTCATGATCCGCTTCGACACCTTCACCACGGCCATTTATGACCAGTTCCAGTCTACGTTCAGCGGCCCGGCCGCGAACATGCTGGCGGGCGTACTGGCCTTATGCTGTCTGGCTATCCTGATGCTTGAAGGCGTCACGCGCGGAAAAACACGCTATGCGCGGATTGGCGCAGGCGCCGCGCGCGAGCAAAAGCGCTGGCCGCTTGAGCCTGTTATGGCGTGGCTGGGACAGCTGCTTTTTCTGACGCTGGTGCTGCTGGCGCTGGGCGTACCCTTAATCGTGTTGTGTCGCTGGATCTGGCTGGGTGGCGTGGAAAACTGGATGAGCGCCGATCTCTGGCACTCGCTGCGCCAGACGCTGATGCTCGGCGTGGGCGGAGCGCTGCTGACGACGGCGTGCGTGATCCCCATCGCGTGGCTCGGGATCCGTTATCCACACCGTATTTTCCGTATGCTGGAAGGGTGCATTTATATCACCAGCTCGCTGCCGGGTATTGTGACCGCGCTGGCGCTGGTCACGGTGACTATCCACTATGCCCGTCCGATTTATCAGACGGAAGTGACGCTGTTCCTCGCCTACCTGCTGCTGTTTATGCCCCGCGCGCTCGTTAACCTCCGGGCTGGCATTGCGCAGGCGCCGGTTGAGCTGGAAAACGTGGCGCGCAGCCTTGGCAGCACGCCCGCTGAAGCATTATGGCGCGTCACCCTGCGGCTGGCCGCACCGGGTGCGGCGGCGGGCGCGGCGCTGGTTTTCCTCGGCGTCAGCAATGAACTGACCGCAACGCTGCTGCTGTCGCCACTGGGAACGCGTACGCTCTCCACCGGCTTCTGGGCTCTCACCAGCGAGATCGATTATGTGGCTGCGGCCCCTTACGCCATGCTGATGATCCTTATCTCACTGCCGCTAACCGCCATTCTTTATATGCAGTCTAAAAAAATTGCAGGGCTATGACATGCTTGAATTAACGTCCATTTCGAAATCGTTTTCCGATGCGCGGGTGCTTGATAATGTGAATCTGAGCGTTGCACCGGGGAGCCGAAC
Organism: Colias nastes; assembly: GCA_907164665.1. Classification (NCBI taxonomy): domain Eukaryota; kingdom Metazoa; phylum Arthropoda; class Insecta; order Lepidoptera; family Pieridae; genus Colias; species Colias nastes. The sequence continues at coordinate 128,087 of CAJQZM010039485.1, forward strand.
GGCGATTGTCGGGCCGTCAGGGTCGGGAAAAACCACGCTGCTGCGTATTCTTGCCGGATTCGAAACGCCGGACAGCGGGCGCATTGTCATGCAGGGACGCACGCTGTTTGATGTACACAATTTTGTGCCCGCCCATCTGCGTGGGATCGGTTTTGTCCCGCAGGAAGGGGCGCTGTTCCCGCACCTTAATGTGGCTGACAACATCGCCTGGGGGCTGGACGGCACGCGGGATGAAAAACGTCAGCGGGTGGACGCGCTGATGGAGAAAGTCTCTCTGGACAGGCAGCTGGCCACGCACTGGCCGCATGAGATTTCCGGCGGACAGCAGCAGCGCGTTGCGCTGGCCCGCGCGCTGGCCCAGCGTCCGTCAGTCATGCTGCTCGACGAACCCTTTTCTGCGCTGGATACCGGGCTGCGCGCCATGACGCGCAACGCGACCGCCGACCTGCTGGCGGAAGCTGGCGTGGCCTCGATTCTGGTGACGCACGACCAAAACGAAGCCTTGTCCTTTGCCACCCAGGTTGCCGTAATGCGCGGCGGGCGCTTCAGTCAGGTGGGTACGCCTTACGAGGTATACTCCCGGCCCGTTGATGAAGAGACCGCGCTGTTTCTTGGCGATGCGGTGATCCTGCCTGCCCAGCTCTCCAGCGGGTACGCGATGTGCGAGCTGGGTGAAGTGCCCACGGACAATGCCCGTGCGACAGGAGAGGGCAGAGTGATGATGCGCCCGGAACAGCTGCGCGTAACGGCATGTGCCCCGCATGAAAGCCCGATCTCGATTATTGAGGTCGATTTCACGGGCCATTTGTCCACGCTCACCCTTGCCTTAGCCGGGCGACAGGAGCCTGTTGTTCTGAAAACGGTCAGTCAGGCTGGGTGGAACCCCGGCACGGCGGTGCGCATTGATATTGCGGGCGTCGCACGCGTTTTTGAATATTCTTAATATTCGTTAGTTATTTCATGCAATGGGTTGTTATAGAAGAATTTTCCTGTACGTGTGGAATTTCCTGAGATTCTCTACCATGCTCAATACACCTCATCATCGTGTGTGAGGTTTTTCGTAGTTGCTGATTAATCTCAAGGAAAAAAGGTTATGAAAAAAACGACTGCTATTTTGTTGGGAACCGCGTTTCTGTTTACCACTAATGCCTTTGCTGCAGAACTGCTGACGAAAAATGAATTTGAGAAAGTAGAATCACAGTATGAAAAAATCGGTACTGTTAATACTTCAAATGAAGTATCGATTGATGATGCGAAGAAAGAGCTGATTGAGAAAGCAGACAAACAAGGCGCTGATGTGCTGGTACTGACGTCCGGTAATACCAACAACAAAATTCACGGCACCGCCGATATCTACAAGAAAAAATAATGTTATTGCAGCCACCCCCAATGCGGGGTGGCTGTTCTCGTCCTGCTCCTCGTCATCATCCCTCCATTCTGATTAACCTCTTTTCGCGACCAGAAATGCGCGGTTACACTTGATAACGCATGGATAATGCGTATAGTTCTCATTTGCATTGCATTTACACCATTCTAAGGCCCGACCACGGGTCATTTTTGCGCGCACATTTAAACGAGTTAATTATGAACAACACCACAATGCATAAAACGCTGCTGGCGCTTGCCATTGGCGCAGTGACCCATTCCGCTCTGGCGGCGGATGAGAAAAAAGAGGACACCCTCATCGTCCAGGCTGCGGCGGAGAGTGATTTCACCCCCGGCGGTGACCAGCTGGTGCCTGCCTTCCTCGACGGGCAGGTGGCAAATGGCGGACGCATGGGGATGCTCGGTCAGCAGAACGCCATGGACGTGCCGTTCAACATCATCAGCTACACCTCGAAGCTGGTGGAAGATCAGCAGGCTAAGACCATTGCCGATGTCGTCGCCAACGACGCGGGCGTGCAATATGTTCAGGGCTACGGCAACAGCGCCGAAACGTTCCGTATTCGTGGCCTGAAGTTCGATGGCGATGACATGACCTTTGGCGGCCTGTCAGGTGTGCTTCCGCGTCAGGTGGTGGATGCCCAGATGGTCGACCGCATTGAGATCTTCAAAGGGGCCAACTCGCTGATGAACGGTGCGGCAAGCTCCGGCGTGGGCGGGATGATCAACCTTGAGCCGAAACATGCGGGCGAGACGCCGCAGGCAAAAGTGGGCGTCGACTACACCTCGGATTCCCAGATTGGCACCACGCTGGACGCGGGCCGTCGCTTTGGTGATAACGATCAGTTTGGCGCGCGCGTGAATCTCGTCCATCGCGAAGGGGAAACCGGCGTACCGAATGACCGCCGCCGCACCACGCTGCTTTCCACCGGCCTGGACTACAAAGGCGACCGCTTCCGCACCTCGCTTGACATGGGCTATCAGAAGAAAACCTTCCACGGCAGCCCTACCAGCGTCAATATTTCAGGGGTGGATTTCGTCCCTGAGCCGCCGAAAAATGACCGCAATTTCTCGCAGAAGTGGGCCTACAGCAATATCGAAAACGAATTCGGGATGTGGCGCAGCGAGTACGACATCACCGATGGCTGGACCGCCTATACCGGTCTGGGCGCGCAGCACGCGCACGAGGAAGGGATCTACAGCGCGCCGAAGCTGCTGGACAAGAGCGGCAAGGCCACGGTCAGCCGCCTCGACACCAACCGCATCAGCGATTCCGTCAGCGGGATGGCGGGCATTCGCGGTAACTTTGATACCGGTTTTGTTTCGCACAAGGTCAACGTCGGGTATTCAGCGATGACCAAAAACGAAAAAATCGCGTGGAAAATGTCGGCGACGGCGGATAACCCGATCACCAACATCTATCACAACACCGGCGTCGATATGCCGGACAGCACCAACTTCAACGGCTCTGGCGGGAAATACAGCGATCCGCTGACCAGCGGGCGCACCCGTACGCAGGGCTGGCTGCTGAGTGATACGCTGGGCGTACTGGACGACAAGCTGCTGTTCACCGCCGGGGCGCGCCATCAGAAGGTGGTCATTCGCGGATACAACAAAATCACCGGGGCGGAAAACGCGGCGGATGGTTTCGACGGCAGCCGCTGGATGCCCACCTACGGCGTGGTCTACAAGCCCTGGGAGGAAATTTCCCTCTACGCCAACCACACCGAAGCGCTGCAGCCGGGCGAAACCGCACCTAACACCGCCACCAACTACGGCCAGAGCACCGGTATCGTGCACTCTAAACAGAACGAAGTGGGCGTGAAGGCGGACTTCGGCCGCGTGGGCGGATCGCTTGCGCTGTTCGAAATCAAAATGCCGTCGGCAATCCTCGACGACAGCGGCCACTTCGGCCTGGATGCCGAGCAGCGTAACCGTGGCGTTGAGCTGAACGTCTTCGGCGAGCCGATGCTGGGAATGCGTCTGAACGCCAGCGCCACCTGGCTGCAGGCCGAGCTGACCAAAACCAAAAACGGCGTCAATCAGGGTAACGATGCGATCGGTATTCCGAATTTCTACGCCGTGCTGGGCGCGGAATACGACATCAAGCCCGTTGACGGTTTGACGGCGACCGCGCGCGTGAACCACTCCGGCACGCAGTACGCTGACCTGGCAAACACCAAAAAGCTGGACAGCTACACCACGCTGGATCTGGGCATGCGCTATCGCTTCGCGGTGAACCACAATGCAAACCAGATGACCGTGCGCGCGGGCATCGACAACGTGACCAACGAGAACTACTGGGCCAGCGTAGACGATTCCGGCACCTACATCACTCAGGGCGAAGCGCGGACCTTTAAGGTCTCGGTTGGCTACGAGTTCTAAGCGTTCCACCTCGTTATCCGGGGCAGGGATGCCCCATCCTTCCGTTATCGTGTTATAAAATTGTAACAAAAGCTTCTTACACTGGTCGCCACATTCTTACCTCTTGGCCAATGACAGGAAGCCGCTATGGGCAGACCCCTCAAATCCGTTTTCAAAAAAGAACATCGCGACGATATCGCTAACCGCAGCGCCAACCCGGTTTTCTCCGAGGTTGCCGAGGTGTTCCTTTCCCGCCGCCGTTTTTTGCAGATGGGCGCCGTTGCGGGGGCTGCCGTTTCATTCCCCTTTCTGATCAAACCTGAAAGCGCTATTGCCGCGGTATCGAAGCCTTCCACGCTGGCGAAAGCGGTGTCGCTTGGGTTTAGCAGCATCCCCGTTTCCACTGAAGATACGGTAAGGGTGCCGGAAGGCTATATTGCTCGCCCGTTTTATCGCTGGGGTGACCCGACGGGAATTAAAAACAACATGCCAGCCTTTAAGCCGGACGCCAGCAACACCACGGACGAGCAGGCGGTGCAGGCGGGCATGCACCACGACGGGATGGCGTGGTTTAGCCTGCCGCAGGGAGCGCAAAACCCGGAGCATGGGCTGCTGGCGCTGAACCATGAATACATCGACAACGGAATGCTGTTTACGGACGGCACCGCGAACTGGAGCCTCGACAAGGCCCGTAAGGGGCAGAACGCGATGGGCGTGTCGGTGGTGGAAGTGAAAAAAACGGGCAGTGAGTGGCAGGTGGTTCGCCCGTCCTCTCTTGCCCGCCGTATAACCGTCAATACGCCGATGCAGCTTACCGGCCCGGCGCGGCATCAGCCCTTAGTGAAAACCGCCGCCGACCCGCAGGGGGAACGCGTGCTGGGCACCATGCAAAACTGCGCTAACGGCCATACGCCGTGGGGCACCTATCTCACCTGCGAGGAGAACTGGTCGGATATTTTTGTCAAAAAAGCCGATCTTAACCCGCTGGAAAAACGCTACGGCATCAGCGACAGCGACGAGTCCTACCGCTGGAACGAAGTGGATGACCGGTTCAGCGTCGATAAAACCCCTAACGAACCTAACCGTTTTGGCTGGGTCGTGGAGATTGATCCCTACGACCCGACCTCCACGCCGCGCAAACACACCGCGCTTGGCCGCTTCAAGCATGAGGGGGCGGCCGTCACGCTCGCCGCCGATAAGCGCGTGGTGGTTTATATGGGTGACGATCAGAAGTTTGAGTACATCTACAAATTTGTCTCGGAAAACAAATACGACCCTGCGAACCGTGAAGCCAATATGCAGCTGCTGACGTCAGGCACGCTGTACGTCGCCAGGTTCAACGAGGAGGGGAGCGGCGACTGGCTGCCGCTGATCTTCGGGCAAAACGGCCTGGATAAAAGCAACGGATTTGAAAGCCAGGGCGATCTGCTGATTAAAACCCGCCTGGCGGCTGATGTGGTGGGGGCGACGAAAATGGATCGCCCCGAGTGGATAGCCGTCGATCCGCACGCCAGCGGCAGCGTCTACTGTACGCTTACCAACAACAGCGATCGCGGCAAGGAGGGCAAGGCGCCGGTCGATGCCGCCAACCCGCGCGCCAACAACGTGTTTGGTCATATTATGCACTGGCACGAAGAGGGTGCCGATCCTGCCGCCGCACGCTTTAAATGGGATATTCTGGTCATGGCCGGGCGTAACGACGGCGACGATCCGAAGGCCAAAGGCTCCATGCAGGGCGCGGAATTTGGCAGCCCGGATGGCCTGTCGTTCGATCATCAGGGCGTCCTGTGGATCCAAACAGACGTCTCTTCCAGCACCATCAATAAGAAAGCGTACGAGGGGATGGGCAATAACCAGATGGTCGCTACCATTCCGGGCACTAACGAATACCGCCGTTTCCTGACCGGACCGCGCGGGTGTGAAATCACCGGCATTGCGTTTACGCCGGACAACCGAACGCTGTTCATTAACATTCAGCATCCAGGGGAGGGTGGGGATGATATTACCGATCCGGCCAATCCGCGCGCCGTCTCCAACTGGCCAGACGCCAGCCCGAACGGGCGTCCGCGATCGTCAACAGTGGTGATCGTCAAAGCGGACGGTGGGATCATCGGGTCGTGACCTTTATCTGCCGGGTGCATGCAGTGGCCCGGCGTTAAACTTGCTACCTCCAGCATGAAGTGTTAAAACGTGCCCCTTCTAAAAAAGAGACAGGGGTAGGGCGTGAAAGACGCGTCATCCGCTTCAGGCCATGGTAGCGCTGAAGCTTCGTCGGATCAGAATCCGACGCTGCAACGTGGTTTGCAAAATCGACATATTCAGTTAATTGCCCTTGGCGGCGCAATCGGTACCGGGCTGTTTCTCGGCATCGGCCCCGCCATTCAGATGGCGGGCCCGGCGGTTCTGCTGGGTTACGCTATCGCCGGGATTATCGCCTTCCTGATCATGCGCCAGCTTGGCGAGATGGTCGTTGAAGAGCCGGTTTCAGGCTCCTTCGCGCACTTTGCTTATAAATACTGGGGGCCGTTCGCAGGCTTCCTGTCCGGCTGGAACTACTGGGTCATGTTCGTGCTGGTCGGGATGGCAGAGCTGACCGCCGCGGGCATCTACATGCAGTACTGGCTGCCGGACGTGCCGACGTGGATCTGGGCAGCAGCCTTCTTCATCATTATCAACGCCGTTAACCTCGTCAACGTGCGCCTGTATGGCGAAACCGAGTTCTGGTTTGCGCTGATCAAGGTGCTGGCGATTATCGGCATGATAGGTTTTGGCCTGTGGCTGTTGTTCTCCGGTCACGGCGGCGAGCGGGCCACAATCGACAACCTGTGGCAGCACGGCGGCTTCCTGGCAACCGGCTGGAAAGGGCTGATCCTCTCGCTGGCGGTGATCATGTTCTCCTTCGGCGGGCTGGAGCTGATTGGTATCACCGCGGCTGAAGCGCGCGACCCGCAAAAAAGCATTCCGAAAGCGGTCAACCAGGTGGTGTACCGTATTCTCCTGTTCTATATCGGTTCGCTGGTGGTGTTGCTGGCGCTCTATCCGTGGGTGGAGGTGAAATCCGATAGCAGTCCGTTCGTGATGATTTTCCACGATCTGAACAGCAACGTGGTGGCCTCGGCGCTGAACTTCGTCATTCTCGTGGCGTCGCTGTCGGTCTATAACAGCGGCGTTTACTCCAACAGCCGTATGCTGTTTGGCCTCTCGGTGCAGGGCAACGCGCCGAAGTTCCTCACCCGCGTCAGCCGTCGCGGCGTGCCGGTCAACTCGCTGTTCCTTTCCGGCGCGATTACCTCTCTGGTGGTGCTGATCAACTACCTGTTGCCGAAACAGGCCTTTGGCCTGCTGATGGCGCTGGTTGTCGCGACGCTGCTGCTGAACTGGATCATGATCTGCCTGGCGCACCTGCGCTTCCGCGCGGCGATGCGCCGCAAGGGACGCGAGACGCAGTTTAAAGCGCTGCTCTACCCGGCGGGGAACTATATCTGCATCGCGTTCCTGGGGCTGATTCTGGTGCTGATGTGCACCATGGATGAGATGCGCCTGTCAGCGATGCTGCTGCCGGTGTGGGTGGTGTTCCTGTTTATTGCATTTAAGCTCTCGCGCAAAAAGTAGCGCGGTTTTCTCCCTCTCCCTGTGGGAGAGGGCCGGGGTGAGGGCACCAGACCGCACCAGACCGCACCCGCCTCCACGCCCGGTGGCGCTGCGCTTACCGGGCCTACATGTTCGGGGACGTTATTTAGTAGGCCGGGTAAGGCGTAGCCGTCACCCGGCACCTCCCCTTCACCTTTATCGTGACCCCCCTCCCAATTCCGTTTCGATCCACAGGATCTTTATTTTGTAATCGATTACTTTTTATTTGAACTGTTTTGTAATCGATTACTTTTTCTGGGTGAGGCTCATCATGGTGTCAACAACTGAAAGTAGTGGAAAGGCGATAGCGCAGCACCGGCTGCTGGTGCCGCGGCTGTCGCTGATGATGTTTCTGCAGTTTTTTATCTGGGGTAGCTGGTCGGTCACGCTCGGCCTGGTGATGACCCAGCACAACATGTCGCTGCTGATTGGCGATGCCTTCTCCGCCGGGCCAATTGCGTCTATTCTCTCGCCGTTCGTGCTTGGGATGCTGGTGGACCGCTTCTTCGCCTCGCAGAAGGTGATGGCGGTGATGCATCTGGCGGGCGCAGCGATCCTCTGGTTCGTGCCGGGGGCGCTGATTGCCGAGAACGGCGCACTGCTGATCGGCCTGCTGTTTGGCTACACGCTCTGCTACATGCCGACGCTGGCGTTGACCAACAACATCGCGTTTCACAGCCTGGCGAACGTGGATAAAACCTTCCCGGTGGTGCGCGTGTTCGGCACCATCGGCTGGATCGTCGCGGGCATTTTCATCGGCGTGACCGGCGTGGCGTCTAGCGTGACCATCTTCCAGGTGGCGGCGGCCAGTTCCGTGCTGCTGGCGCTTTACAGCCTGACGCTGCCGCACACGCCAGCCCCGGCGAAAGGCCTGCCGGTTAAGGTGCGCGACCTCTTCTGCGCGGATGCCTTTGCGCTGCTCAAAACCCGCCACTTCTTCGTCTTCTCCGTCTGCGCGATGCTGATCTCCGTCCCTTTGGGCACCTACTACGCCTATACCGCCTCATACCTGGCGGATGCCGGGATTGCCGACGTCAGCACCGCCATGTCCTTCGGGCAGATGTCCGAGATCTTCTTCATGCTGGTGATCCCGCTGCTGTTCCGCCGCCTGGGCGTGAAAGTCATGCTGCTGATCGGCATGCTGGCGTGGTTTGTGCGTTACGCCATGTTCGCGCTGGGGGTGAGCGAGGAGGGGCGCTTCCTGCTCTATATCGGCATCCTGCTGCACGGCGTGTGCTATGACTTCTTCTTTGTGGTGGGCTTTATCTATACCGACCGCGTGGCTGGCGAGAAGGTGAAAGGCCAGGCGCAGAGCATGATCGTGATGTTCACCTACGGCATCGGCATGCTGCTCGGCTCGCAGATTTCCGGCGCGCTCTATAACCGTCTGGTGGCGGGGCAAACCGTGCCGCAGGTGTGGGTGACATTCTGGTGGATCCCGGCGGTGGCAGCCGCGGCGATCGCGCTGATTTTCCTTCTCACGTTCAAGTATGACGATGACAAGGCGTAACGTTCAGGAGGTGGTATGAGGACGATGAAAGGACCCGGCATTTTTCTGTCGCAGTTTATTGGCGGGGAAGCGCCGTTCAACTCGCTCGACGGGCTGGCCGGGTGGGCAGCCGGGAAGGGCTATAAAGCGGTGCAGATCCCCTGCAATCATCCGCACATTTTTGATGTCGAAAAAGCGGCCGAGAGCCAGATCTACTGCGATGACATTACCGGCAAGCTGGCAGCACACGGGCTGGTCATCAGCGAGCTGTCGACCCATCTGGAGGGGCAGCTTGTGGCGGTAAACCCGGTCTACAGCGACGCGTTTGACCACTTCGCGCCCGCCGCCGTGCGCGGCAACGATGCGGCGCGACGGGCGTGGGCGACGGAGAAGCTGAAGCAGGCGGCGGTTGCCTCGGCCAGGTTAGGCCTGAAAGCGCACGCAACGTTCTCCGGCTCGCTGGCATGGCCGTTTTTCTACCCGTGGCCGCCGCATAACGAGCAGCGTTTTCAGGATGCATTCGGGGAGCTGGCAGCCCGCTGGCGGCCGATTCTGGATGCGTTCGACGAGCAGGGCGTGGACGTTTGCTTTGAGCTGCATCCGGGGGAAGATCTGCACGACGGCGTGACCTTCGAGCGTTTTCTGGCGCGGGTAGATAACCATCCTCGCTGTAACATCCTTTTTGACCCAAGCCACATGCTGCTGCAGCAGATGGACTACCTGACCTTTATCGACATCTACCACGCGCGCATCAAGGCGTTTCACGTGAAGGATGCCGAGTTCCGCCCCAGCGGGCGCAGCGGCGTCTACGGCGGCTACCAGCCGTGGATCAACCGCGCCGGACGCTTCCGCTCGCTCGGTGACGGGCAGATCGACTTTAAGGGCATTTTCAGCAAGCTGACCCAGTACGACTATGACGGCTGGGCGGTGCTGGAGTGGGAGTGCTGCCTGAAGGACGGCGAAACCGGCGCGAGGGAAGGCAGCGAGTTTATCCGCCGCCATATCATCCCGGTCTCCGGGCGCGCGTTTGACGACTTCGCGGCAGGAGGCAAGCATGATTAACGTCGGGATTATCGGCAGCGGGTTTATCGGCCCGGCGCATATCGAGGCGCTCAGGCGCCTCGGGTTTGTGCAGGTGGTTGCCCTGTGCGACGGCACGCCTGCGCAGGCGCAGGAAAAGGCGCGAGCCTTGAATGTGCCGCATGCCTACGGCAGCGTTGAGGAACTGCTCGCGCACCCCGATCTGCACGTGGTGCACAACTGCACGCCGAACCACCTGCACGCGGAGATTAACCGCCAGATCCTGCGGGCGGGCAAGCACGTGTTTTCCGAAAAGCCGCTGTGCATGACCCCGGACGAGGCGCGCGAGCTGGTGGCGCTGGCGGAGCAGGCGGGCGTGGTGCACGGCGTGAGCTTTGTCTATCGCCAGTTTGCAATGGTGCGCCAGGCGGCGAGCATGATGCGCGCGGGCGATATCGGACGGCTGTTCGCCTCGCACGGCAGCTATCTGCAGGACTGGATGCTGCTGGAAACCGACTACAACTGGCGGGTGGATGCCGCGCTCGGCGGCGCATCGCGCGCGGTGGCGGACATCGGCTCCCACTGGTGCGACACGGTGCAGTTCGTCACCGGGCGACGCATCACCGAGGTGATGGCCGATCTCGCCATCGTCTGGCCGACGCGCAAAGCCAGCGTGTCGGGCAATCAGACCTTTACCCACGATGTGCACGCGCAGTATGAAGACAAGCCGGTCACCACCGAAGACTTCGGTTCGGTGCTGTTCCGCTTCGACGACGGCAGCAAGGGCAGCTTTAGCGTCTCGCAGGTGAGCGCGGGGCGCAAAAATCGCCTGACGTTTGAGATCAACGGCAGCGAGCGATCGGTGGCGTGGGATCAGGAGATCCCGCAGCGGCTGTGGGTCGGCCATCGCGCGCAGGCCAACCAGACGCTCACCGACGATCCGGGCCTGATGAACCCTGATGTGGCCGACAGCGCCCACTTCCCCGGCGGGCATATCGAAGGCTGGCCGGACGCCTTCAAAAACATGATGGCGCAGTTCTACCGCGCCGTGCAGGCGGGCGCGATGCCGGAAAACCCGCCGTTTGCAACCTTCTACGACGGCGCAAACGTGATGTATATCATTGATGCGATAGTGAAAAGCCATCAGCAGCAGCGCTGGGTGCGCGTGGCGTATTGACGCGTTGCCCGGTTCGCCGGGCAACCGTTTTATGGTAGCCTGCACAAAACGCTAACCGCAGGATGTGTCGTCGCTATGTCAATTCAGAAAATCGCTCAGCTCGCCGGGGTCTCCGTGGCGACGGTCTCCCGCGTGCTCAACAACAGCGACACCGTGAAGGCGAAAAACCGCGAGCGCGTTCTGCAGGCGATCCAGGAGAGCAACTACCAGCCGAACCTGCTGGCGCGCCAGCTGCGCACCGCCCGCAGCTATATGATCCTGGTGATGGTCTCCAACATCGCCAACCCGTTCTGCGCCGAGGTGGTGAAGGGCATTGAAGAAGAGGCGGAGAAAAACGGCTACCGCATTCTGCTGTGCAACTCCGGTTCGGATATCGAACGTTCCCGCTCGGGCTTAAGCCTGCTCTCCGGCAAAATTGTTGACGGCATTATCACCATGGACGCCTTCTCGAAGCTGCCGGAACTGGCCGCGCTGATTGGTGCCGCGCCGTGGGTGCAGTGCGCCGAATACGCCGATGCGGGTGCGGTCTCCTGCGTGGGGATTAACGACGTCGATGCCTCCCAGCATGCCGTCAGCCAGCTGGCCGAGAGCGGCCGTACGCGTATCGCGATGATCAATCACGACCTCAGCTATAAATATGCCCGCCTGCGCGAGCGCGGCTACAAGAGCGTGATCCACCTGAAGGATCTGGACTATCAGGCGGTGGAATACGCCAGCGATCTCAGCTCGCGCGCCGGGATGGCGGCGATGGAAAATCTGCTGAAAGAGAACCCGCCGGACGCGGTGTTTACGGTATCGGACACCCTGGCCGCAGGCGCGCTGCGCGCGATTCAGCAGGCGGGGCTGCGGGTACCGGAGGATATCGCGATAGTGGGGTTTGACGGCACGGAGCTGGCGGATATGATCTCGCTCACCACCATCGAGCAGCCGTCGCGGGATATCGGGCGCAAGGCGGTCGATCTGTTACTGAACAAAATCGACAACCCGGATGCGCCCACGGAAAGGGTGATGATGGACTGGCGCTTTATTTCCCGCGCCAGTACCTGATTATTTTGCGATAACGCCCGCCAGGGAGCGAATATCGTTCCCGGTTGGCGACTGGTGAATACGCAGACCGAATTCATCCACTACCGCAAAAATATGGTCGAAGATGTCGGCCTGAATTTCCTCATATTCTGCCCAGATCACCGTGTTGGTGAAGGCGTATATTTCAATCGGCAGGCCGTTGGCATCCGGCGCGAGCTGGCGCACCATTAGCGTCATATCTTTGCGAATGCGCGGGTGGTTGCGCAGATATTCATTCAGGTAGGCGCGGAAGGTGCCGATATTGGTCATCTTGCGCAGATTTAATATCGATTCCCCTTCACCGTTCTGCTGATTCCACAGGTTAATCTCCTCATGACGCGCGGCCAGATAAGGCTTCAGCAGCTTCGCCTGAATCAGCTTCTGCTGCTCCTGCTCGTCGAGAAAATGAATGCTGGTGGTATCGATATTCAGGCTGCGCTTAATGCGTCGACCGCCGGACGCCGACATGCCGCTCCAGTTGATAAAGGCGTCGGAGACCAGCGCCCACGTCGGAATGGTGGTGATGGTGTTATCAAAATTGCGCACTTTTACGGTGGTCAGGCCGATGTCCGTCACCGTGCCGTTGGCACCGTATTTCGGCATTTCCAGCCAGTCGCCGAGCTTCAGCATGTCGTTGGCGGAGAGCTGAATGCCCGCCACCAGCCCAAGTATCGGGTCTTTAAACACCAGCATCAGAACGGCGGCCATGGCACCCAGACCGCTGATCAGAATCGCCGGGGACTGGCCGATCAGCAGGGAGATAATCAAAATCCCCACCAGGATGGCGCTCACCAGCTTGATGCCCTGGAAAATCCCTTTCAGCGGCAGCTGCGACGCGGTGGCCATTTTCTGCGACAGATTGAAAATCACGTCCAGCAGCGAGAAGAAAGAGAGCAGGGCATACACCATCACCCACAGCTTCGCGCAGGTGGTGAGCATTTCCGCCGCTTCGCTGCCTTTTTGCAGCCACAGTACCGCCTGAACGTTGACGATTATCCCCTGTAGGGTAAAGGCCAGACGGTGAAATAACTTATTCTGGGTAATGATCTGCAGCCACAAATGGCTGCTGGCCTGCGCGCGTTTTTCGAAAGCGCGGAGCACCAGCTTGTGCAGAATAAAATGAACCACGATGGCGGTAAGAAAAATAATACCAAAGATAATCACTAACGAGGTGGTGTGATTAATTTCAATCCCTAACTCTTCAACCTGAGCAATTAATTCCTGCATAACGTCTCCTGTATTGATGCAGCCCCATAATGGCGGCTGCGGATCTATTATGCAAATTCACAGGCTTATTTGGCGGCCTGACAGACCTTCACCGCGGGTAAACAGAGGCGATGACGCATGCGCAACGTCGCCAGCGCCAGCACCACCATCATCACCGTTTCCACCGTCAGGAAGACGTTAACCGCCTGAGTGTAGTCCCCGTGATGGTTTTGCAGCGCGTGCAGCAAGATTGCGCCAAAAATGGCCGGACCCAGCCCCAGCGCGGCCTGCTGCAGCGTACTGAGAATGGCGCTCGCGGCACCTGCGTCATCGGGCTGAATATCGCGCATCCCGATGCGATAGAAGCTGTTCACGATCAGCGCCTGCCCGTAGCCGACCAGCCCGGTCGCAGGTGCCAGCGTCAGGGCGGTGTTATCCATTCCCCACACCCGGAACGTAACAATCAGCGCCAGCAGACCGGTAATCTGGATCGCCAGACCTGTCAGCAGAATGGTGCTGGTGCTGTAGCGGGCGATCAGCCGAGGGGCAAACCACGCCGAGATAAAGTAGGTCACGCCCAGCGCGATAAAACTGTTCCCGGACTGCCACGGCGCCATGCCAAGGCCGGTCTGCATGGTCAGTGCCATGCAGAACATAAACCCGGACCAGACGCTGAAAAAGAGCATCGCGATCAGCACGCCAAAACGGATGCTGCTGAGCTGCATCAGACGCGGCGGGATCAGCGGGTGCGCATCCTCACGCTCTTTTTTACGCGCGTTCAGCACCATTAAATAGGCCAGTGGAATAATGGCCAGCAGCGCAGCCTTCAGCGGCCACGACCAGTGCCACTGCGGGCCGAGCGCCATCGGGAACAGGAGGCAGCAGAGGATCATCGCCAGCAGCACGGTGCCGGTCCAGTCAATGCGTGACGGGGTATCGCGACGGGTTTCCGGCACGTAGCGGCGGCTCAGTGCCAGCACCACCAGACAAATCGGCACGTTGATGAAGAAAGCGTTCCGCCAGCCCAGCCCGGCGATATCCGCCGACACCAGCCAGCCGCCGCCCATCTGGCCGACGATAAACGCAATTCCGCCGATGCCGCCGAACAGGCTAATCGCTTTCGCGTGGGCGGTGCCTTTTAGCGTGACGTGCAGCGTCGCAAGAATTTGCGGCATGATCAGCGCCGCGCCCGCGCCCTGAACGATGCGCGCGGCCAGCAGCTGTTCAATGTTTCCCGCCATGCCGCACAGCAGCGAGGCCAGGCCAAAGCTCGCCACGCCCCACATAAACAGGCGACGGCGGCCAACGTTGTCCCCCAGCTTGCTGCCGAGTGCCAGGCAGACGGCGAAGGCCACGCCGTAGAGCGCGACGATCAGCTCCAGTTCTGTAGCGGTGGCGTGCAGTGAGTGGGTGATGGAGTCCAGCGCGACGTTGGTGATTGAGGTATCAATCAGCGGCAGCATCTGGCCGGTTAACAGCAATATCAGGCCTGCGCGGCCCGGTGAAACAACTGACGTATTCATGGGATCTCCATTGCGTCATTCATCAGATGGTCGTAGCATCAACCATCTGATAAACGGGTACCAGTTCTTGCTTATACTGGTACTGGCACTACCATGCAGGGGGATTTATGGCCTTGATGTCTGAACCCGTCGTCTCACTTCAGGATGACACCCGAAAACAGCTGGGTGCTTTTTTACGCGCACGACGTGAAAGCCTCGATCCGCAGCGTCTCGGCCTGCCGCGCAGCGGTCGTCGCCGCACGCCGGGTCTGCGCCGTGAAGAGGTGGCGATGCTGGCAGACGTGGGCGTGACCTGGTACACCTGGCTTGAGCAGGGCAGGGACGTCAACCCGTCGAGCACGGTGATGGCGGCCGTGGCGAAAGCCTTGCAGTGCACCCCAACCGAGGCCCGACACCTGTTTGTTTTAGCCGGTTTGCCGCCGGGTGAAGCCCCTCAGGCGGTCTGCTGCGAGGGCATCAGCGAAGGCACGCGCCGCCTGCTTGATACCCTGCTGCCAAAACCTGCCAGCATCCAGAAGCCCAACTTCGACATCGTGGCGTGGAACGACAGTTTTGGTCATCTGATGGGTGTCGATTTTAATGAAATCCCGCCGGAAGACCGCAACTGTATTTACCTGTTCCTCACCCACCCGGCGTGGCGCGCGCGGCTCGGCAGACGCGACGACGTGCTGCCGATATTTGTCTCCTATTTCCGCGCGGCGATGGCCGAGCACCGGGGCGACCCGCTGTGGGAAGCGAAGCTGGCGCGCTTCTTTGCGGTGTCCGAAGAGTTCAAAACCCTGTGGCACCAGCGCAACGACGTGCGCGGCGTGGAGAACCAGCTCAAGCTGTTTACCCATCCCGAGCTGGGGGATTTTACGCTGCAGCAGATGTACTGGTACTCCGCGCCGCGAAACGGCTCGCGGCTGCTGGTCTATTTACCTGTGGATGAGGCGGGGGAAAGGGCGATGGCGTGGCTGGCGGAGCAGGGGAAATAAGTTTTTTGCGTGGTGCTTTCAGGGAATCACTGCCGATTCTGCTAAGTCGATGAGACAGGTATAAGGTGAGGTTTAAATTAAACCAACCGACTGAATCGACATCATTTCGATGAGATGTTAAGTCGTTTATACTCACGGAATGAGAAACCACCTATGTCGCCACTGATGATTGATTCCGCAGATTTCAGCCAAAAGCTCGGCCTTATATCCCGAAACGTTGAACATACTGAAGCGTTTCTTGCGCGAGGCACGGTGGATTTTCACCTGCCCGGATTTATGCTGCCTGCAGGATATCGCCTGTTAAAATCGCGCAACGGCGATGAATATCGTCTCGTGACTACTGACGACGGCAAACCTTATACGGCATATGCCGTTAAGTTGACGTTTCATAAAGAAATTACCTTTCCCCACGGGGCTGCGACACAGGTTATGGTCTGGCGTACGCCGCGCGCTGTCCATCAGCGGGTAATTAGTGGTTTACCACAATCCTTCTTCCAGTGGGTGCTAAGCGAATACGACATTGTGGTTTCTGACAGCGAGCAAACCGGTGACGGACAGCGGTTTTGGTTACGCATGATCGACTGGGCGTTCAGCATGAATTATCAGATAAGCGTGGCGGACGGTACGGTAGGTGAAGAGTGGCACTTAACACCGGTGAGCTCTTACGCCGAGCTGGAAGAGCGCTGGATTGCGTTTGCCTGGGGAAACGATCGCGATGTCCATCCGCATCGCAGATTAGTCATCAGTAAAACGTAACGGGCCACGCGCGGCGGCCCGTTTGAATTAGCACTCGGTCACAATCGTGCTCAGCGGCAGGCGGGACTTCGGCAGCGTGGCGTTGAAATCTTCCACGCTGTGATGCCCAACCGGTACCACCACCAGGCTGGTGAAGCCTTTCTCTTTCAGGCCAAACTCTTCGTCGAGGATCGCCGCGTCAAAGCCTTCAATCGGCACCGCGTCCAGACCCAACGCGCCCACGCCCAGCAGGAAGTTGCCAACGTTCAGGTAAACCTGTTTCGCCATCCACTGGTCGTCATCTTTCAGATCCACGCGGTGCATGTCGGCGAAGTAGTGGCGGCCTTTATTGTTGGCGGCTTTGGCTTCCGGCGTGTTGAAACGGCCATCGGCCTCTTCCTGATCGACAACGCGCTCAAGCCAGGCATCGTCCATCGCGGTTTTCGCGCAGAACACCACTACGTGAGAAGCATCCAGCATTTTGCGTTCGTTGAACACATAGGTGCCCGCAGCGGATTTCGCCACGCGCGCTTTACCTTCCTCGGTGCTGGCAACAATAAAGTGCCAGGGCTGGGAGTTGGTGCTGGACGGGCTGTACTGCAGCAGGGTTTTGATGTTTTCCGCTTCTTCAGCGGTCAGTTTTTTGGCTGGGTCGAACGCCTTGGTAGAGTGGCGTTTCAGGGCGACAGAAATGATATCCATAACAACTCCTGGTGATGAAATTCGCCCGCTCGCGGGCGCGAAAGGAAAGCAGAGTACCGCGCGAAGCGGGAAAAGATAAGGGCGATTCGAGCGCTTAATCTGTTCGGCTCAGCCGAACAATCAGGCCGGGCGTATCCATTTCTGATCTTTTTTCGGCAGCTTATCGACCACCAGATTCCACGAGTCGTTGATGAAATCAGCGACCACCTCAGGCGTGATGTCATCGGTGCCGTAGAGTGAGATCCAGTGCTTTTTATTCAGGTGATAGCCAGGTTCAACGCCGCGATAAATTTGCTGATTCAACAGCGATTTTTCCGGATCGGATTTCAGGCTGACGTGAGGGCGTCCGCGTACAACCGCCATCAGCATAAAAATCTTTCCACCTACTTTAAACACGTCGTACTCGGGGCCGAACGGCCAGCAGTGTTCGGTGAAAGGCATCTCCAGCGCCACGCGTTTCGCGTGCTCCTGCAAGGACTTACCGTCCATCGCTATCCTCCTGAGCCAGCCCGCGCCACATGGCCTCAAAACCGAGCGCTTTAAAATCGACGGCGCGGGACGGATCGCGGGTAGCAAATTCCATTGTGGTTTCGGCCAGCGATAAGAAAATCGCATCGCCAAAGGTTTTAAATTCGTCGGACATAAACACCTGGCGCACCGAGCGGCGGCACAGCTCGTGCAGCTCCGGGAACATATCTTTCACGGCCTGCTCCGTCTCGGCGTTGATCTTCTCACTGACGCCCAGCTGGCGAATGGCGGCGTGTGCGAGAGGGTTTTTGATCCCCCAGTCGACATAGCTGTTCCAGATGTTACGCGTGTGCTCTTTTGGGCTGGTGAGTGAGCGATCCAGATTAGAGAGCATCGCCTGGCAGAGATCCTGCTTCAGGTGGAGGTAAAGGGCATTCAGCAGATCGTCTTTGGTCGCAAAGTAGCGAAACAGGGTGCCTTCGGCGACGCCCGCGTTACGGGCAATGAGCGCCGTTGAGGCGGCAATTCCCGACTGCGCAAACGCAGCGGTTGCTGCTTCCAGTAAGGCCTGTTTTTTATCTTCACTCTTCGGACGTGCCACTCAATTCTCCCCTTTGTCAAATGTAAAAAAACGTATTGAAGCATGCGGTTCATACCGCTGCAACGCGGAATGTCAAAGATCGAAAACGTCTTGACGATATATTCATCATATCTAATAATGAGTGCTTACTCACTCATAATCAAGCTTAACCCGCGTAAACCATCGGATGGGGCGCGTATTCGGGTCAGGAAATGAAAAAGCCTCTATTCATCTGCGTGGTGTTTGTCATGATTGTTGCTTCAGCTGCGAGTTTACCTTTTGTTCTGAACGCCGGATTCGGCCAGCCACCGCAGGGTGAGCAGCTCTCCGAAGTGGAAGCCTCCCCGCAGTATCGCGAGGGGAAATTCCACAATACGCTGCCGACGCCAGGTTATAACGGCGACAAAAACATGCTGGTCGCGACGTGGGAATTTCTGACCAAAAAAACCGAAAATGCGCGCCCGGCGCAGCCGCTGCCGCTGGTAAAAACCGATCTTGCGGGCCTGCCGCTGGAGCAGGACACCCTTGTGTGGCTCGGTCACTCCTCGTGGTACCTGCAGCTCGCGGGTAAACGCATTCTGATTGACCCGGTGCTCAGCAACTACGCCGCGCCATTCTCGTTCCTCAATAAGGCCTTTGCCGGTGAGTATCCGTGGCGCGCTGAAAGCATGCCGGAGATCGACCTGCTGATTATCTCGCACGATCACTACGATCATCTGGACTACGCCACCATCAGGGCGCTACTGCCAAAGGTGAAGCGTGTGGTGACGCCGCTGGGCGTGGGATCCCACCTGCGCTACTGGGGAATGAAGCCTGAGATTATTGACGAGCGCGACTGGAACCAGTCGGTGCGCATCAGCGATGAATTGACGGTGCATGTTCTTCCGGCGCGTCACTTCTCCGGGCGCGGCATCAAGCGCGACCAGACCTTGTGGAGCAGCTTTATGTTCGTCACGCCAGAGCAGAAGGTTTATTACAGCGGGGATTCCGGCTACGGCCCGCACTTTAAGGCCATCGGCGAACAGTTTGGCGAGGTGGATTTAGCCATTATGGAAAACGGCCAGTACGACCAGGACTGGAAGTACATCCACATGCTGCCGGACGAAACGGCGCAGGCCTCGGCGGATCTCAACGCCAAAGCGGTGGTGCCGGGGCATAACGGACGCTTCGTGCTGGCGAAACACACGTGGAACGATCCGCTGATCCAGCTGGCGCGCGCCAGCAAGGACAAAAATTATCGGCTGCTGACGCCGGAACTGGGTGAGCCCGTGCGGGTGAGTGATACCACTCAGGCATTTCACGAGTGGTGGGAATAATGTTTAAGCGAGAAGCAGAGGGGGACAGCGGTATGACCATTTCCGCTCAAGTCATCGACACTATCGTCGAATGGATCGACGACAATCTGCACCAGCCGTTACGTATCGAAGAGATCGCCCGCCACGCGGGATATTCGAAGTGGCACCTGCAGCGGCTGTTTATGCAGTACAAAGGGGAGAGCCTCGGGCGCTATATTCGCGAGCGCAAGCTGCTGCTGGCGGCGCGCGACCTGCGTGAATCCGACGCTCGCGTGTACGATATCTGCCTGCGCTACGGGTTTGACTCGCAGCAGACGTTTACCCGCATCTTCACCCGCACCTTCAACCAGCCGCCGGGTGCGTACCGTAAAGAGAACCATAGCCAGACACATTAACATGTCGCGTTTAGGCCGGGTAAGGCATAGCCGCCACCCGGCTTTTTTGTGGGCCCGGTGCCCGTAAGTTGCCCGGTGGCGCTGCGCTTACCGGGCCTACAGATAACTACCAGCGATAATTCACCGTTGCCGTCACCGTACGACCAATCCCGTAGAAGCACGCCGTATCGCTTGCGCACGACGCCACATATTTCGTGTCCGCCACATTATTGACGTTGAATTGCACGCTCGCCCCTTTCAGGCTGTGGTTCAACTCGCCCAGATCGTAGCTCAGCATCGCGTCATACAGATCCACCGACGGCACCTTGAAGGTATTCTTCGCATCGCCGTAGCTGGTACCGATGTAGCGCATCCCCACGCCAGCGGTCAGGCTCTTCAGCGCGCCGCCCGGAACGGTATAGCTGGCAAACGCCGATGCCATATGCGCCGGAATACGCGCAGGCGTTTTGCCTTCTGTTCCCGCCACCGTCGTGCTTTTGGTTTTCGCATCGGTGTAGGTGTATGAGCCAATCAGGTTGATGTTGTCCATCAGTGTGGAGTGGATTTCCGCCTCAACGCCTTTCGAACGCACTTTACCCGCGTTCTCGAACCAGCCTTCGGCGCTGTTGTAGGTCGCCACGTTGTCCTGGGTTAAATCGTACAGCGCGAGGGTCATCAGCGTACTGTCGACCGGCTGATACTTCAGGCCAATCTCGGTCTGCTCCCCGGTGGTGGGCTTGAAGGGGGCAACGCCCGGCGCGCGGTTGGTTTGCAGGTTCGGTTCAAACGAGGTGCTGTAGCTGACGTACGGCGACAGGCCAGAATCGAACGCGTACAGCAGGCCGGTTCGCCAGGTGAATTTGCTGTCGTTCTGCTGGGTTAAGCTGCCGTCGGTGAAGTCATGAGTTCGCACTTCGCTCCAGTCGTAGCGCCCGGAGACCAGCCATTCCCAGCTGTTCCAGCTCATTTGATCCTGCAAATACAGCCCCATCTGGTCGAGATTTTGCTGCTCGTCGCTGGCGGTTTTGAAGGTGCTTTCATCCACGTTTACGCCGTACACCGGGCTCGTCCAGTCGAGGTCGTACTGTGAACCGCTCCCGCGTGCCAGCAGCTGTTTATCTTTGCTGGTCTTGTAGTCGAACCCGCCGAGCAGGGTGTGGCTGACGCTGCCGGTCTCCAGCAGATACTCAAGCTGGTTATCCAGGCCAAATTCGTTGGTGGTGCGCTCTTCATGCTGCGCGCGTCGCGTCAATACCGTGCTGTTGGCCGCGCTGCTGGCGTAAACGAGGTAACGGTATTTTTGTTTGATGCTGGCGTAACGCGCGTTCTGGCGGAAGGTGAGGTCGTCGGCGAACTGATGTTCCAGCTCGTAGCCGATCGTCGTCTGCTCGCGCCAGGACTGGTTGTAATTCGGATCGCTGACGTTAAAGTCGCGCGGGATGTATTTCCCGTCGACGCTTTTGACCGTGCCGTAGGCGGGCAGGAAGTTGCGGTAGCCCGCATCCGGATCCTTCTGGTAGCTGGTCAGCAGCGTAAAGCGGGTCTGGTCGTTCGGGTACCAGGTGATGGCAGGCGCGATCGCCATCCGCGTCTCTTTATAATCATCCACCTGATTATGCTGGGTACGGGCGATACCGTTGACGCGATACAGCACGCGGCCGTCGTCGCTCAGCTTGCCGCCGAAATCAAACGCGCCTTCTGCCAGATCGTTATTGCCGGTGCGGAACTGCACGTTATGGATGGATTCCGCGGTCGGCCGTTTGCTGGTCATGCTGATTAACCCGCCAGGGTTGACCTGACCAAACAGAACCGACGCCGGGCCACGCACCAGCTCCACGCGCTCCAGTAACCACGGATCAATCGTACCCGTCTGGGACGAGGCTGTCGCGCCGAAGCTCAGGCCGTCGAGGAATTTCGGCACATAGCTAAAGCCGCGCACGAACACCTCGTCGTTACGGTTCGACGAGCCGCGGTACTCGGTAAACACGCCCGCCGAGTAGCGCAGCGCCTGCGATACGGACGTCACGTCCTGCATGTTCATCTGATCGCGGGTGATCACCGATACCGACTGCGGCGTTTTCACGATCTCCGCGCGGGTCTTGGTCGCGGAGAGCGTTTGGGTTGCCACAATCCCTTTTACCGGGGCGGTGGGTTCTTCACTCACGCTCTGCGTCACCGTTATGGTTTCTTCTCTATTTTCAGCCTGAGCCGCCACGCTGGTCGCCGCCAGACTCAGCAGCCACAGTTGCATTATCTTATTAGTTTTAAACATTTTTTCTACTCATCCTTGGTTGCTAACGCCATAAAAACACCGTTAAAACGCGTTAGATGATATTGCAAATTATTACCATTTGCATTAGCGTTGGTAACAAATTTCGTCAGAGAACAAGCGGTAATGAAGAGGGTATGGAGCGGATTATTACTCGGGATAGGTGTGCTGCCTGCGGTGGCGGCAACCTGCGAACACTCTTCCCGGCAGGGAGACGTTCAGGGGAAGTTTGATGCCAGCGGTGAAGTCTGTTTTATGCTGCCAGAGCTTGCTGAAAATTATGTCTCCGCCACGCTGCATGGCGTAACGGATGCCCGCCTGCTGGACGGGCAAAACCGCCGCATTCGTACGCTGGTTGAAAATGGGCCCGCCGATGGCGAACACACGCTGCTTTTTGCCCTGCCGGTAAAGCAGAGCACCTCGCTGGTCCTGCACGGCGAAGCGGGTAAACCCTGGCGTTTTCAGTGGCGGATGAAAGAGACATCTGCGCTACCGCGCGTACAGATGCTTGCACCTGAAAGCCCGACGCTTCAGGCGCTGGCAAAAGAGATTGCTGCCGGAGGGAGTACTGACGCGTTCTGGCAGACGCAGATTCGGCAGGGAACGCCGATGGTGGAGCCGGTAGACGCAGAACATAAGCGCGTCACCTTCCTGTGGCGCGGCGCGCGGGATAACGTCTTTATTCTCGGCTCACCGGCGGGGGATCACGACCCGCTGTTCCGCCTGGGCAACAGCGACGTCTGGTTCCGCAGCTATGTGGTGCCCGCCGACACGGTGATGCAGTACAAGCTGGCGCCCGATGTGCCGATCGTCGAGGGTTCCTCACGCGATCAACGTCGCGCGATCCTGGTGAGCGCCCAGGCCGATCCGCTCAACCCGAATACCTTTGGTGAACAAAAGACGGATCGCTGGAACCGCTATTCGCTGCTCGATCTCAGCCCGGCACGCTATTGCTCCGTGCAGGCCACGGCCCAGCCGCTGGTCCACGGGTCATTAAGCCGCCAGAGCATCAGGAGCAATATCCTCGGTAATTCCCGCGAGGTGATGGTCTATAAACCGCGCGGCGCACAGCCCGCGCGCTGGACGCTCATTCTCTTCGACGGTCAGATTTATCAGGACGAATACCATTTGGCTAACGTGCTGGACGGTCTGATCGCCCGCCATCATCTTCCGCCGATTAACGTGGTGTTTATCGACAGCCTCGATCACGCCCGACGCGGCAACGAACTGCCGCCGAACCCGGATTTCGCCGACTTTATGGCGCATGAACTGCTGCCGTGGCTGCGCGGGCAGGGTATCGCGATGCAGCGGCAGAAAACGGTGCTGGCGGGGTCGAGCTACGGGGGAATCGCGTCGTCATGGGTGGCGCTGCGCTATCCGCGCCTGTTTGGTAACGTGCTGAGTCTTTCAGGTTCGTACTGGTGGGCACCGAAAGGGGAGGCTCCCGGCTGGCTGACGCGGCAATATCAGCAGTCGCCACCGTATCCGGTGCGCTTCTGGCTGCAGGCCGGAAAGTTTGAAACCACCGGGCCGGGCGGGGGCATTTATCGCACTACGCAGGATTTCGAACAGGCGTTGAGGGAGAAGGGATATCGCGTCAGCTTCCACCCCTCATCCAGCGGTCACGACTACGCGGCCTGGTGTGAAGCGCTGATCCACGGCATGCGTGACTTCACCGGCTTACGACGCCAGTGAAAACCAGCGGCGCCAGACGAAACGCAGGATAAAGAATTCGATGGCGCCGAGGGCCAAAAACCACAGGCAAAACAGAATGGTGTAGAGCTGGTTCAGATCGACCATATGGAAGGTCGTCATCAGCTTCTGCGCCAGCACCAGACCCAGCGACGGCGCGGGTAACAGCAGGCAGGAGATCAGGGCCAGCAATAAAATGCCTCCCGCCGTAAGCAGCGATTCTAACGGGTGTTTCATCGTAATGTTAATCGTCAGTTAAAAATGTCATTGTCCGGCATTCTGTAACGTAAAGCAATATCAGCCCCGCTGGCCTTTTTGAATAAAACAACGACATTATTACTGCGAATAAATAACACTATACGACCCGGTGTTCATATTAATATCGCGTTATGTAAATAAATGTCCGTATCAGGAAAATAATTTTACAAATGTATAGGTGCTGTATCCAATTAACGTGGCAATAACAATGGCTGCGACAATGTATAACGCCAGGCGTCGTCCGCGATAAATACCAAACATGGTTCCCCCTCGTTTAGCGTTGGTTTAGAAATATTTTGTAAAAATCAGGTCATCGAAATAGTTTTAATCAGTTTTGAATAACCGAGAAGTCATTATATTGCGGTAGATCAATTTTACCCGCAAGACTTAAAAATGAATTTATTTAGCCCGAAAGGAATTCAGGCTTCTGTTCACCGGATATTGAAGGAAAAATACGATGACCGAAAAAAAATTGTCCCCAAACATGCCGCCTTCCGGCGGGCTGGCATACCAGCAGACCGCAGAGCAGGTGCTTACGCACCTGCAGAGCCAGGCCAGCGGTCTGGATCGTGCAGAGGCGCAGGCGCGTCTGCAAAAATCAGGTCCGAACGCGTTGCCGGAGAAAAAAGGTAAACCCGCCTGGCTGCGTTTTTTGGCCCATTTTAATGATGTGCTGATTTATGTCCTGCTGGCCGCCGCCGTATTAACGGCAGTAATGGGCCACTGGGTTGATACGCTGGTTATTCTGGGCGTCGCGGTAATCAATGCTTTAATTGGCCATATTCAGGAAAGCAACGCGGAAAAATCCCTGAAGAGTATTCGCAATATGCTCTCCAGCGAGGCACGCGTTATTCGTAACGGCAGCCACGAAACCATACCTACAACGGAAATAGTCCCGGGCGATATTATTGTATTACGCGCGGGGGATCGTATTCCGGCGGATATGCGTTTAATCGAAGCGCATAATTTACGCGTGGAAGAGGCGATTCTGACCGGTGAATCCACCGTGGTGGATAAGCACACGAATCCGCTGAGCGGCGAACTGCCGCTGGGCGACCGCACCAATATGGTCTTCTCCGGGACGACCGTAAGCGCGGGCGGCGGCGTCGGCCTGGTCACCGCGACCGGTAAGGATACCGAACTCGGCCACATCAACCAGATGATGGCGGGCATTGAAAAGCACCGCACGCCGCTGCTGGTGCAGATGGACAAGCTGGGTAAAGCGATCTTCGCCATTATCCTGGCGATGATGGCCGCGCTGTTTATCTTCAGCCTGGTGTTCCGCGAGATCCCGATGGGCGAGCTGCTGCTCTCCCTGATTAGCCTGGCGGTGGCCTCCGTGCCGGAAGGTCTGCCGGCGATTATCTCCATCATCCTCTCGCTGGGCGTGCAGGCGATGGCGCGCAAGCGGGCGATTATCCGCAAGCTGCCAACAGTTGAAACGCTCGGCGCGATGACCGTGGTTTGCTCGGATAAAACCGGCACCCTGACCATGAACGAGATGACGGTCAAAGCCATCATCACCGCCGACGCCTGCTATCGCGTGGACGGCAACAGCTACGAGCCGGTGGGCAACATCTACCTGGAAGGCAGCGACGAGCCGGTCCACATCCAGCCGGGCACCGTGCTGGAGCAGTACCTGCGCACCATCGACCTGTGTAACGACAGCCAGATGATTCAGGACGAGCGCGGCCTGTGGGGCATTACCGGTGGGCCGACCGAGGGCGCGCTGAAGGTGCTGGCGGCGAAGGCCAGCCTTGAGCCGGTCATGACCACGCTGGTTAACAAGATCCCGTTCGACTCGCAGTACAAGTACATGAGCACCCACTACCAGATTGGCGGTGAGGAGCAGATCCTGATCACCGGTGCGCCGGACGTGATTTTCGCCCTGTGCGCCGAGCAGCAGACCCGTAACGGTGCGGAAGCCTTCAACCGCGCGTACTGGGAAAGCGAGATGGAGCGCTATGCGCGTCAGGGGCTGCGCATGGTTGCCGCGGCGTTTAAACCGGCGAACGGCGAGCAGGAATTGACGCACGACGACCTGAGCCACGGTCTGATCTTCCTCGGCATCGCCGGGATGATGGATCCGCCGCGTCCGGAAGCGATTGCTGCGATTAACGCCTGCCAGCAGGCGGGGATCCGCGTGAAGATGATCACCGGGGATCACCCGCAGACGGCGATGAGCATCGGCCAGATGCTGGGGATCACCAACAGCGAGCAGGCGGTGACCGGCTACCAGCTGGAGAAAATGGACGACGCCGAGCTGGCGGACGCGGCGGTGAAGTATGACATCTTCGCCCGCACCAGCCCGGAGCATAAGCTGCGCCTGGTGAAAGCGCTGCAGGATAAAGGTGAAATCGTCGGCATGACCGGTGACGGCGTGAACGATGCACCGGCGCTGCGTCAGGCTGACGTGGGCATCGCGATGGGCATCAAGGGCACGGAAGTGACCAAAGAGGCGGCGGACATGGTCCTGACGGACGATAACTTCGCCACCATCGCCAGCGCGGTGAAAGAGGGGCGTCGCGTTTACGACAACCTGAAGAAGACCATCCTCTTCATCATGCCGACCAACCTCGCGCAGGGGCTGCTGATTGTGATTGCGCTGCTGGCGGGGAACATCATTCCGCTGACGCCGGTGCTGATTTTGTGGATGAACATGGCGACATCCGCCACGCTCTCCTTCGGCCTGGCCTTTGAGGCCGCCGAGCGCAACATCATGCGTCGTCCGCCGCGCCAGACCGGGCAGCACGTGATGGATGCCTACGCCGTCTGGCGCGTGGCCTTCGTCGGCACCATGATTGCCATTGCCGCCTTTGCGCTGGAAGCCTGGCTGGCCCCGCGCGGCCACAGCGCGGAGTTCATCCGCACCGTGCTGCTGCAGATGCTGGTCTGCGCCCAGTGGGTATACATGATTAACTGCCGCAACACCGAAGGGTTCTCCCTGAACCGCGGCCTGCTGGCGAACAAAGGCATCTGGCTGGTAACGGGCGTGCTGTTCCTGCTCCAGGCGGCGATCATCTACCTGCCGTTTATGCAGATGCTGTTCGGCACCGAAGCGCTGCCGCTGCGCTACTGGTTTGTGACGCTGGCGGTGGCAGGCGTGATGTTCTTCGTCGTCGAAACCGAGAAGCGACTGACCCGCAGGTTCCGTAAGGCTGCATAACGAAAACCTTACCCCTCACCCTGCCCTCTCCCCAAAGGGGAGAGGGTGTTCAAGTTCCCTCTCCCCTCTGGGGAGAGGGTTAGGGTGAGGGGAAAATACTGAGGTACTACTCCCATGAAACTCCCACTCCTGTTCGCGCTCCTCGCCTGCACCCTGCAACCCGCATTCGCTGCCGCCATTCCCGTTCGCGTCGCCGCCGTGGAGCAGACCGCCCACGCCGCCGAGCGTCAGATCCCGGGCCGCATCGAAGCGATTCACACCGTTGAGCTGCGCGCCCGCACGGAAGGCGTGATTACCAAAATCCACTTCCGCGACGGGCAGTACGTGAAAAAGGGCGACGTGCTGTTCGAGCTGGACGACGCCGAGCCGCGCGCCGCCCTGCGCCTGGCGCAGGCCGAGGTGAGAAGCGCCGAAGCCACGCTGCGTCAGGCGCAGCAGCAGCTTTCCCGCTTTGAAAGCCTGGGCAGCAGCAACGCCATCAGCCGTCACGACGTGGATAACGCCCGCATGCAGCGGGACGTCGCCAGCGCCGCGCTGGAGCAGGCGAAAGCCCGTCTCGACACCCGCAGCGTCACCCTGAACTACACCCGCATCGCCTCGCCGATTGACGGACGCGTGGGGCACAGCAGCTTCCACGTCGGCAGTCTGGTCAACCCTGCGAGCGGCGTTTTGGTGGAGGTGGTCCAGCTCGATCCGATCCGCATCGCCTTTGCGCTGGAAGAGGGGGCGTTTGCGACCAAAGCCGGACAGCATGCGGATATCAGCGCCATGAAGCAGGCCTGGCAGACGTTAATCGACAGCAACGGTCAGCGCATCCCCGGTGAACTGACCTCCGTGGACAACCGCATCGATCCGCGCACCGCCAGCGTGATGCTGCGCGCCGAGTTCGCCAACCCGCGCCATCAGCTCCTGCCCGGCGGCAACGTGAACGTGACCCTGCGCCCGGCAAGCGAGCAGTCGGTGCTGACCCTGCCCGCCGCCGCGGTACAGCAGAACGGCGACGGGTTCTTTGCCTGGGTGGTTAACGCCGACGGCAAAGCCGAAATGCGCCCGCTGAAGGTCGCCGGACAGATCGGCCAGCAGTTCCATATTACCTCCGGCGTGAAGCCCGGTGAGCGAGCAATCACTGACGGCGCGCAGCGCGTGCAGCCCGGCGCTGCCGTCCAGATACTGAATTAAGGAGCCATCATGCTGACGTTTTTCATCAAACGCCCGCGCTTTGCGATGGTGATTGCGCTGGTCATCACCCTGCTCGGGGCCATCGCGCTGAGGATTATTCCGGTAGAGCAGTACCCGCAGATCACGCCGCCGGTCGTGAATGTGTCAGCGTCATGGCCCGGCGCCAGCTCGGCTGACGTGGCGGAGGCCATCGCCACGCCGCTGGAGACCCAGCTGAACGGCGTGGATCACATGCTTTACATGGAGTCCACCAGTTCGGACGAAGGCACCTACAGCCTGAACATCACCTTTGCGGCGGGTACCGATCCGGATCTTGCCGCCATCGACGTGCAAAACCGCGTGGCGCAGGCCGTGGCGCAGCTGCCGACCGAGGCGCAGCAAAACGGCGTGCAGGTGCGCAAGCGGGCCACCAACCTGATGATGGGGGTAAGTCTTTACTCACCGAATAACACCCACACGCCGCTGTTCGTCAGCAACTACGCCAGCACCCAAGTGCGCGAGGCGCTGTCTCGCCTGCCGGGCGTCGGGCAGGTGCAGATGTTCGGCGCGCGCGACTACAGCATGCGCATCTGGCTGCGTCCGGACCGCATGAACGCCCTGAACGTCACCACCGACGACGTGGCGCAGGCGCTGCGCGAGCAGAACGTGCAGGGCGCGGCAGGCCAGGTCGGCACGCCGCCGGTGTTTAACGGCCAGCAGCAGACCCTGACCATTAACGGGCTGGGACGTTTAAACCAGGCCGACGACTTTGCCGACATCATCATCCGCGCCGGGGAGATGGGCCAGCTGGTGCGCCTGAAGGACGTCGCCACCATCGAGCTTGGCTCGCGCAGCTACAGCTCCGGCGCGCAGCTCAACGGGCACGACTCCGCCTACCTCGGCATCTATCCGACCCCATCCGCCAACGCCCTGCGCGTGGCCGACGCGGTGCGCGCGGAGCTGGAACGCCTCTCGACGCGCTTCCCGGACGACCTGGTCTATGAGGTGAAATTCGACACCACCTCCTTTGTTGCCGCCACCATTAAAGAGATCGGCGTCTCCCTGGCGCTCACCATGCTGGCGGTTGTGGTGGTCGTTTCCCTGTTCCTGCAAAGCTGGCGCGCAACGCTGATTGTCGCGCTCGCCATTCCGGTGTCGCTGGTGGGCACCTTTGCGGTGCTCTACACGCTCGGCTATTCCGCCAACACCCTCAGCCTGTTCGCCATTATTCTGGCGCTGACCATGGTGGTGGATGACGCCATCGTGGTGGTGGAGAGCGTCGAAACGCTGATGGCGGAAGGGCAGAGCCGAACGGCGGCGACCGCGCTGGCGCTGCGCCAGATCGCAGGGCCGGTAATCGCCACGACGCTGGTGCTGCTGGCGGTGTTCGTGCCGGTGGCGCTGCTGCCGGGGATCGTTGGCGAGCTGTATCGCCAGTTTGCGGTGACGCTCTCGACGGCCGTCACGCTTTCAAGCCTGGTGGCGCTGACTCTGACCCCCGCGCTCTGCGCGATGCTGCTGCGTCCGCGTCCGGAGAAACCTGCGGCACTCTATCGCGTCTTTAACCGCGGGCTGGACGCCACGCGCGGTTTCTACACCCGCATCGTGAACGTTTTAAACCTGCGCCCGTGGCTGGCGCTGCTGGCCACCGCAGGCGCGGCGGCTGTGGTGGCGTTCAGCTTTATGTCGATGCCTAAAGGCTTCCTGCCGCAGGAGGATCAGGGCTACTTCTTCGCCAGCGTTCAGCTGCCGGAAGCGGCCTCGCTGGAGCGCACCGAAGCGGTGATGACCACCGCGCGCGCGCTGATCGCCAAAAAACCGGCGGTGGAGGACGTGATTCAGGTCTCCGGGTTTAACATTCTCAACGGCACCAGCGCCTCCAACGGCGGGTTTATCTCCATCATGCTGAAGGACTGGAGCGAGCGGCCGCCGCTGGATGAGGTGATGGGCACCCTGCAGCGCCAGCTGCTGGCTCTGCCGGAAGCGACCATTATGACCTTCGCGCCGCCAACGCTGCCGGGGCTGGGCAACGCCTCCGGCTTCGACCTGCGCATTCAGGCGCAGGCGGGGCAGAGCCCGGCGGAGCTGGAGCGCGTGACGCGTGAGGTGCTGGCGAAAGCCAACCAGCACCCGCAGCTGAACCGCGTGTTCACCACCTGGAGCAGCAACGTGCCGCAGCTGACGCTGACCGTTGACCGCGAGCGCGCCGCCCGTCTCGACGTGCCGGTGTCGCGCATCTTCAGCAGCCTGCAAACCGCCTTCGGCGGCACGCGCGCCGGGGATTTCAGCGTGAATAACCGTGTTTACCACGTCGTCATGCAGAACGAGATGCAGTGGCGCGAGCGCGCCGAGCAGATTAGCGAACTGTTCGTGCGCAGCAACAGCGGTGAGCGGGTGCGCCTCAGCAACCTCGTTACCATTACGCCGACCGTCGGCGCGCCGTTCCTGCAGCAGTACAACCAGTTTCCGTCGGTGTCGGTGAGCGGCTCCGCGGCGGAAGGGGTGAGCAGCAGCACCGCGATGGCGGCGATGGGCGAGATTCTGGCGGAAAACCTGCCAGCCGGGTACGACTACGCCTGGAGCGGCATGTCGTATCAGGAGCAGCAGACCGGCAATCAGGCGATATGGATCGTGCTGGCGGCGGTGGTCATGGCGTGGCTGTTCCTCGTCGCCCAGTACGAGAGCTGGACGCTCCCGGCGAGCGTGATGCTCTCGGTGCTGTTCGCCATCGGCGGGGCGCTGGTCTGGCTGTGGCTGGCGGGCTATGCCAACGACGTGTACGTGCAGATCGGTCTGGTGCTATTGATAGCCCTCGCCGCCAAGAACGCAATTCTTATCGTGGAGTTCGCCCGCGCGCGGCGCATGGACGGGATGGCGATTGTCGATGCCGCAAGGGAAGGGGCCTCGCGCCGCTTCCGCGCAGTGATGATGACCGCCGTGTCGTTCATTATCGGCGTATTGCCGATGATGCTGGCGACCGGGGCGGGTGCCCAGAGCCGCCGCATCATCGGCACCACGGTGTTCAGCGGCATGCTGGTGGCGACCGTGGTGGGGATCCTGTTTATCCCGGCGCTGTTCGTGCTGTTCCAGCGCCTGCGCGAGTGGGGCCACGGCCTTACGGACTCGTCGCCCACAGCTCGCAGTGCTTCTGAACCAGAGAAATAAGCGAGCCACCGTCGGCGATAAACTCCCGCATGCGCTGCGCCTCGCTCTTGCCCTGCTTTAACAGCAGGGCGATTTCATTGATTGCGCTCGTCGCGCCGAGCTTCTCGGCCGACGGCGCAACCTGCTCCAGCAGCCAGGCAATATCCTCCGCCACGGTTTTGTGCTCGCCGGTGTGCACGTCCGTCAGGATCCCCTCCAGCCCATAACGACACGCCTGAAAACGGTTAAAGCGATACAGCAGGAAATCCTTCTCCTGATGCTTATAGGGCCGTGTGGTCAGCAGCCAATGCGACGTCGCCTGAATCAGTCCGGCGATGTTAATCGCGTGGCCGAGCGTCAGCGGCGTATCCATCACCCGTACCTCCACGGTACCGAAGTGCGGGCTGGGGCGGATGTCCCAGTGCAGATCTTTAATGCTGTCGATCATGCTGGTCGAACTCAGGCGGCGGAACAGCCCCTCGAACTCCTGCCAGCTGTTGACCCACGGCATCTGGCCGTTATCCGGGAACCCGGAAAAAATGTTCAGCCGCGACGAGGAGAACTTCGTGTCCGTGCCCTGCATATACGGCGAGGCTGCCGCCAGGGCGATAAAGTGCGGCACGAATCGCGACAGGCCGTGCAGCAGGTAGATGGCGTCATCCCCGGTCCGACAGCCGACGTGCACGTGCTGGCCGAATACCGTCGCCTGCAAAATCAGGTAGCCAAAACGCTCCAGCGTGACGTTATAGCGCTCGTCGTCGCATACCTCCTGCCGCTGCCACTTCTGGAACGGATGCGTCCCGCCGCCGCAGATCTGGATATGCTCCGCCGCCGCCGCGCGCAGGATGCTCTGCTGCATTACCGAGAACTGCGCGGCCGCCTGGTCGATGTTCTGGCACACGCCGGTGGCGATTTCGAGCATGCTTTCGGTGATGTCGTGTTTGACCTCGCCGCCTTTGATGTCGTCTTTGACGGCGGCGATAAGCGCGGAGGAGTCCTGGCTGAGATCGTACCCCGGCGGGTTAACCACCTGCAGCTCAAGCTCGATACCGAGGGTAAAAGGTTCAGAGGATTTGAAATCGGGTAAAGGCATGGCGCACTCCGTTGTCTGTTGTGTGTTGAGTATAGACAACGACGTGGCGCTCACTTTACAGGGTGGTATAACTGTTAGCAGGCTTAGCGAAAAGGGGAGTTAACCATGTCTGACAATCCAGTGATTGCGCTGATTGGGCCTGGCGCAATTGGTACTACCATTGCCGCAGTGCTGCACGACGCGGGCCGCACGCCGCTGCTGTGCGGACGCACCGCGCATCCTGAACTGCGTTTGCGCGACGACGAGGGTGAAACCGTGGTGCCCGGTCCGGTATTAACCGATCCGGCCGTCATCACGCGCCCCGCCGATCTGGTGTTTGTGGCGGTAAAAACGACGCAAAATGCCGACAGCGCCGGGTGGCTGCGCGCGCTGTGCGATGAAAGCACGGTGGTCTGCGCCCTGCAAAACGGCGTGGAGCAGAAAGCCCAGCTTGAGGCGTGGGTCAACGGCGCGACGGTGCTGCCGTCGGTGGTCTGGTTCCCCGCGCAGCGCGAGCCGGATGCCTCCGTGTGGCTGCGGGCGAAGCCGCGCCTGACGCTGCCGGACGTGCTGCAGGCGCAGCGGGTGGTGGAGGCGCTTCACGATACGCGCTGCGCGGTTGAGCTCTCGGCAGATTTCGCCACTGTCGCCTGGCGCAAGCTGCTGCAAAACGCGGTCGCCGGGCTGATGGTGCTTTCTAACCGCCGCGCCGGGATGTTCAGACGCGAGGACATCAGCGAGCTTGCGCTGGCCTACCTGCGCGAGGGGCTGGCCGTTGCCCGCGCCGAGGGGGCGAAGTTGGACGATGCGGTGGCGCAGGAGATCCTGGCGAACTTCCAGCGTGCGCCCGAGGACCTGGGCACGTCGATCCTTGCCGACCGTCAGGCCGATCGCCCGATGGAGTGGGATATCCGCAACGGTGTGATCCAGCGCTACGGCCGCAAACACGGTATTGCGGTGCCCATCAGTGACGTGGTGGTGCCGCTGCTGGCGGCGGGGAGCGAGGGGCCGGGGTGAGATACGGTAAAGACCCGGCCATTGTGCGCCGGGTGACTCTTACTTAGCCTGACGGGCTTTCTCTGCTTTCAACTCTTCCATGGTGGCCTCCAGAATCCAGAGGCATTGAGCACCGTCTACGGTTTCCAGCAGCGCCCTGCGGGTACGCTGATAAAACGCGTCGATTTCGGCGGGTGATTTCTCTAAAGGCGGAGTACAGACAATATCGCTGCCTACCATGTGCGGCCATTTTCCGGCGTCAATGGAGCGGAGCGCTTTCAGCGCGGCGTCCGTATTTGTTGTGAGCGCAGCGGCCAGGGCATCCTCTAGCCGCTGCGCCTGATTCCCATCAGCCACGGCAGCCAGCGCTGGGGCTTGCTCAATCCAGTGTGCATCACCCGAGGCGATTCCCTTAAGTGCAGAAGACCAGTCAGTTACGCCAGCGAATGCCGGGGCTATAAAAGCAGATAGCAGCAGTACGATCGGGTATTTCATCGTACAACCTCAAGCTCGCCGCCGTCGCGGAGGATCTTACGCCTCGTTGACGGTGAGAGAATGATGCATCCCTCAGATGCAAAACCGGCGGGACCATACTTGTGGTCACCATGAATGCGAAATTCTGAGCGACCAAAACTTTCTCCCGAGGTTTGCTCAAGAATGATGGTTATCGGTCCTTTAGAATTCGAATGACCCGCGATTTTATACGTCCCGCGAGGCAGTGGCCCCAGTCCTTTCACATGCTGACGGTCCGGGTTGTTTTTATTTGTCAGAGCACCGGAATACCCGGTCTCAATTAATTTACCGTCTTTATACATCTTGCCGTTATGCTTGTCGGTTGGTTGCGCCACGCCGTGATTCAGTCCGATTATCTCGATACTTCCTTCACGACCATATATATCGACAGAGCCTTTTATATCGGCACCGCCATCATCTTTAAGCCATAAATAAGCGGGAATAGCCATTTGTATAAACTCCATTTAAGGAAATCCTGAAAAATCCTTTTGGTTTAGTGGGTTATGTAACTATAGCAACGCTAGCGTTTTCAAAGTGGCCCGTCAATTTTTGTAAGGCATGGATATAAAACGATCTGCGGTTTCGTTGATAAAAATTAAGAAGTGATGGGTTCTTACGGTTTGGAACTGGATATTAATATCATGGTTTAACTTAAGATTTGATTAAGTGAATAAATGATTGCAAGTGTAATAAATAGTGGATCTGTTATTAGGGCTACATGAATTTGACGATTTATGTGTTGATTAATAGCTCCTGATAGCTCGTCAGAATACCCGCCAGCAAGTAGCGACAGGTCTGAAAACGGTTAAAGCGGGAGAGTAGAAATCCTTTTCCTGCGTTTAAATGCCGCAATATGCGCGAAGGAATCCTGGCTCAGAGCGTACCCCGCCGGGTTAACGGCCGCTATTTTTCCGTTCGGCAAAGTAATGCGCGGGCGTGCTGCCCATCGCTTTTCTGAACATGGTGATAAACGCATTCACCGATTCGTACCCGAGCGTTGTCGCCACGTTCTGGACGGGCACGCCGCTTGCCAGCTCCCGCAGGGCAATAATCAAATGCAGCTGCTGGCGCCACCGCCCGAAGCTCAGCCCCGTTTCGCGCTGCATCAGGCGGGCAAACGATCGCTCGCTAAGGGCCAGCCGCTTCGCCCACGCCTTCAGGGTGCTTCTGTCCTCAGGATGGCTGACCAGCGCGTCGGCCATGGCGCGAATTTTCGGGTCGGCTGAGACCGGCAGGCTCAACTTCTGCTGCGGCATGCTGGCGAGCTCGTCCAGCGTCACCCGGGTCAGCCTGGCGACGTGGCCGTCGGGGGGATAATCAACGCCCTCATGCGTCAGTCGATCCACCAGTTCCTTAACCAGCGGCGAGATCGCCAGCGTGCAACACTTCTCCGGCAGCGCCGCCGCGCCGGGCTCAATAAACAGATAGTTCAGGTGCGCGTTCCATGTCGCTTTCGCGCTGTGCGGGATCCCGCCCGGGATCCAGACGGCGCAGTCCGGCGGCACGATCCAGATATCGTTTTCCGCATAACAGCTGACCGCGCCGTAGCGGGCAATAATCAGCTGCCCCTTACGGTGGGTGTGTACCGGCACTTCTGCGGCGTAGTCCACGAAGTCCAGATGACGCGCCACGGCAGGGGAGGCGCTAGAGTCAGGGTCATACAGCGTAGTAGCAGATTGAGGCTTCACGATTCTGGCAACATTTAGGTATTTTTTGACAGAATAGAGTATTTAAGCGGGTCTGCAAGCCGGTAATAATCCCGGCATGAAAAACATTTTCTCTCATCCCGCGCTGCGAAACGACGCGGGGGCGCTGATCTACGCCGCGAAGAGTTTTGCCGCAGCGATGCTCGCGTATTACCTCGCGCTGTCTATCGGCCTCGAGCGTCCTTCATGGGCGATTATTACGGTTTACATCGTGTCGCAGACGTCGGTGGGGGCATCGCTCAGCCGAAGCCTTTACCGGCTGGCCGGTACGGTTGTCGGGGCCAGCGCGACCGTTCTGATTGTGCCCACCTTCGCGAATACGCCGATCCTGTGCAGCGCGGTGCTGACGGGCTGGATCGCGTTCTGCCTGTGGCTCTCCCTGCTGGAACGCACGCCCCGGGCGTACGCCTTCGTGCTGGCGGGCTACACCGCGAGCCTGATTGGCTTTCCGGCGGTGTCCGATCCCGGCGGCATCTTCAACGTCGCCATTGTCCGCGTGCAGGAGATCGCGATTGGGATTTTCTGCGCGGCGCTGATCCACCGCTACGTGCTGCCCGCGCGGGTATCGGGCCAGTTCAACGCGAAATTATCCCAGACGCTACAGGCTGCGCGCGAGCGGGTGGCGGATACCTTAGCGGGCAAACCCGACGCGGCTTCCGGCCCGCTGCATCTGGCCCTGGCGCTGCAGTTCCTGCAGGGCATCAGCCACCATATTCCGTACGATTTTGCCCTCTCAGCCCCGGTGCGGCAGGCCAGAAAAGCGATTCACGATCGGCTGGCGCGGCTGGTTATTGTCAACTGTGAGTTACACGACCGCCTGCTGGCGATCGGAACCCTGCCCGCCGACGTGCAAACGCTGCTGGGCGACGTTCAAGCCTGGCTGGCCGCTGAAGGCGCGGGTGCCTGCAGCACGGCAGAGTCGCTGCGGCTCCGCTGTACGCTTCTCATCGATCGGTATGCCGCGCAGGCGCAGACGTTTGACGACGCGCTGCAGGTCAGTTTTATCCGCTACCTCTCGGAGGCCGTCACTCTTCTGCAACAGTGCGAGCGCCTTTCCGGAGCCATTCGCCACGCGAAGCCGGTCTTCGGGGAGGTACAAACCCGCGCGGCAAAAGGCTACGTTTTCCACCGCGATCCTCTTACCGCGGCCCGCACGGCGCTGGGGGCTTTCGCCATTATCCTGAGCGGCTGCCTGGTCTGGATCTTCTCAGCGTGGCCGGACGGCGGAACGGCGGTGTCGATACTCGGCGTCTGCTGCACGCTGTTTGGCAGCTTCGACACCCCGGCGCCGCACATCGTGAAGTACATCGTTGGCTCGTTCTGGGGAGTTGTGATTAGCCTGTTCTACAGCTTTGCGCTGCTGCCGCAGGTAAGCGATTTCCCGGTGCTGGTGGCGGTGCTTGCCCCGGCGTATCTGCTGGCCGGGTCGCTTCAGGCGCGCCCGCCCACCACGTTTATGGCGATGGGGATCACCCTGACGCTGCCCATTCTGTGCGAGCTGGGGGCGCGCTACAGCGGAGACTTCGCCGTTGCGGCCAACACCGCCATCGCGCTATTTGCCGCCACCGGCTTCGCCGTCGTCAGCATGAGCCTGCTGCAAACCGTGCAGGCGGACGCCGCCATCGCGCGTCTGCTGAGCCTGTGCCAGCGCGACATTCGCCGCAGCGTGAAGGGTACGCTGCGGGTTGATGAAACGCACTGGATCAACCTGATGATGGACCGCACCGCCCTGTTGCTGCCGCGTTTGCAGCGGAGTGAACATGCGCCAGAGCAGGCGCTCAATCGGCTGCTGCACGCGCTGCGTCTGGGGCTTTCGGTTATGCATTTACGCCGTGGTGACACACTGCCCGGCAGGGAGGTTGACGCGCTTTTTCATCAGATAAACGCCGCAGACCGCCACGCTTTACGCGAGCGGATCGCCACCCTTATCGCGCACCATCTGCCTGCGGCAGATGAACATACGCGCCAG
Source organism: Colias nastes (assembly GCA_907164665.1). Classification (NCBI taxonomy): domain Eukaryota; kingdom Metazoa; phylum Arthropoda; class Insecta; order Lepidoptera; family Pieridae; genus Colias; species Colias nastes. The sequence goes on from CAJQZM010039485.1 coordinate 166,018, forward strand.
TTTGTCTTCAGGCTGGTGGATCTGCACTGTGCATTACGGGAGCCAGACCATGGTTAACGATCTCAATATCGGCGGCGTTTTTATTCCGGGGCTGCTGATGGTCGCCCTCGCGGCGCTGGTCTGCACGTTGGGCCTCGTGGCGCTTTTCTCTCTCAGCAGGCTCTACCGGCACCTGCCGTTTCGCCCGCTGCTGGACGTTTCCACCTGGATTGTCACCTTTTTCCTGCTGATGCAGGGCCTGACCGCGTTGGGGTTATTGTCATGAAATCACTGCTCTCTTTACTGGCTCGCTATGCGTTGACGTTAAGCGCGGCCGCAGCTGCCACGCTTCTGGCGTTTATGATGTGGAAACACTATGCGCAAACGCCGTGGACCCGCGACGGCCGCGTGCGGGCGGATGTGGTGCAGATTGCGCCGGACGTCTCCGGGCCGGTCATCAGCGTGGCCGTGCGGGACAATCAGTGGGTGAACCGGGGCGATGTGCTCTACACCATCGATCCGCGCTGGCTTAAGCTGGCGGTGGTCAGCGCGCAGGCGGACGTCGAGTCGAAACGCCATGAGATGCTGATGCGCCAGGACGCGGCCCACCGACGCACGCTGATTAAAAACGCCATCTCGAGCGAAGATTTGCAGCAAACCGGCAGCGCGGCGAACGTCGCGGCGGCCAACTATCACGGTGCGCTTGCCGCGCTGGATCTGGCAGAGCTTAATCTGGCGCACGCCACCGTTCGCTCGCCGGTTTCGGGGTACGTCACACACCTGCGGCTTCGCCCCGGAGACTACGCGACGGCGGGGGAGACAAAGGTCGCCATTGTCGATGCCCACAGCTTCTGGGTGGTGGGATACTTTGAGGAGACTAAGTTGCGCCATATTCGCGTTGGGGATGCCGCGCAGGTGGTGCTGATGGGGTACGAGCCTGTCATCACGGGTCACGTGGAGAGCATTGGGCATGGGATTGGGGACAGCAACGACGAGACGGGCGGGCTGGGGCTGCCCGATGTCGAGCCTACCTTTAGCTGGGTACGGCTGGCGCAGCGCGTGCCGGTGCGCATTCATATTGACACGCTGCCGCAGGGGATTGAGCTGGTGGCGGGGCTGTCGGCGAGCGTGGCGGTGGGGCAATAATCTGGGGATAGTCAGCCTTAAACACATATGCGAAACTTACCGCTTCTGAAAATATGTGGTGGGACCCGCTCAATGTCAGAACAACATTCGCAGTGCCTGTTCAGTGAAGGACTGATCAACGTTCCTGAGGGTTATCAGGATCGTACCGTCAACGTATTCGCACCGCCCGCGGCGGATGCGCCGGCGTTCAACATTTCCCGCGATGCCCTCAACCCCGGCGAAGCGCTTGCCGCGTATATCGATCGCCAGCTCGTCCTGATGGCAAAACACATTAAGGGCTGGAAGCAGGGTGAGCGCAGCGCCGCGACGCTGGGCGACGGCCTTTCACAGGGTGAAACCGTCCATGCCAGCTACCTGCGCGACGGGAAACGCATCTGGCAGCAGCAGGCCGTGTTTAACGTCGACGGCGATAACATTCTGGTGTTCACCATGACCTGCACCCGCGCGCTGGGCGATGCCGACGGCGCGCTGTTTGGCGATCTTCTCAGGAGCTTCCGCTTCCACCATTAACTTCAGGGACCGTTGTTATGTTTGAAGCAGCACGCGTTGGTGATGATATCGGCCACTCCGGTGCGCTGGCCGGGATGATTGCCGGAACGATTGTCGGTGGCCTGATTGCCGCCGCCGGGGGCATTCTGGCGGGGGCCATGTTTATTGCGGGTCTCGGCGCATCCTGCCTTGGCGTGGGCGTCCTGCTCGTCGGCGCCAGCCTGGCCGTGGGGTATTACACCGGGGAGCTGGCAACCGCCGCCCGGGACAGCATCGCGGACGCCGGGGCATCCAGCATGACGAAGAAAGGCGTCATCACCTCCGGCTCGCCCAACGTGTTTATCAACGGTAAACCCGCCGCGCTTGCCACTGAAAGCACCGTCGACTGTTCTGACGACGGCTCGCAGCAGATGGCCGAAGGCTCTAAGCGAGTCTCCATTAATAGCCAGCCTGCGTCCCGCATCGGGGATCGCACCACCTGCGACGCGAAGGTAATGACCGGTTCGGACAATGTCATTATCGGCGGCGACCCGCAGCAAACCCTGCCCATTCAGTCTGAAGTGCCCGAGTGGCTCTACAAGGTCTCCGATCTTACCCTGCTGTTTGCCGGCCTGCTCGGCGGGTGGGGCGGTGCCGCTGGCAAAGTCGGGGCGCTCTCTAAGCTGCTGGGCAAAATCCCCGGCATAAACAAGCTGGCCCGTATCGCCTGTCGCGCCGGCACGCTGATGACCGGCGTGGCGGCAGCGGGGATCATCGCCCGCCCGGTGGATATCGTCAGCGGACAGAAGTTTCTCAGCGGGGATGATGAGCTGGACTTCGTCCTGCCTTCCCGTCTTCCGGTGCGCTGGCAGCGCTACTGGCGCAGCGGCAACCCCGGCGACAGCGTGCTGGGCCGCGGCTGGAGCCTGTTCTGGGAAAGTCGCCTGGAGACGTATCAGGACGGCCTGGTGTGGCGCGCACCGTCCGGCGATTACGTCGCCTTCCCGAAGGTCCCGAAAGGGCTGCGCACCTACTGCGAAAGCGAAAAGAACTGGCTTGAACATCATCAGGACGACAGCTGGTCGGTGTATGACGTCAGCGGCGAGCGCTGGCACTATGCGCCGCTTAAGGATGATGCCCCGTCGCTGCTCCAGCGCATCTCTGAACCCTGCGGCAACGATATCCTCTTCGAGTGGAATGCGGATAATACCCTGCATGCCCTGACCGACAGCGCGGGCCAGCGCGTGGTCTGCCGCTACGACCGCGACAGGCTCCTCGGCGCCTGGCTGGATGACGAGATCTGCCTGGTCAGTTACGCTTATGATGAACAGCGCCAGCTGGTCTCCGTGACCGGCCGGGGCGGTAGCGTGCGCCGACGCTTCCGCTGGCAGGACGGGCTGATGAGCGCCCACGAGGACGCCAACGGCCTGCTGAGCGAATATCGCTGGCGGGAGATTGACGGCCTGCCGCGCGTGGTCGGCTTCCGCCACAGCGGCGGCGAACAGCTGACGTTCGAATACGATTTTGATAACGGTACCCGCCGTGCGACCCGCGAAGACGGCGCGAAGGCGCACTGGCTGGTGGATGACGACGACAACGTCGCGCGCTTCACGGATTACGACGGCCGCCAGACGACGTTTGTTTACCGCGACGGCGAGCTCTGCGACGTCATCCTGCCGGGCGGCGCGATGCGCCGCAGCACGTGGGACAAATACGGCCGCATGACCAGCGAGACGGACCCGGCGGGCCGCCGCACCGAGTATCACTGGCATCGCCTGACCGACCGCATCACCCGCACGGTGTACCCGGATGGCACCTCATCGCAGGCCATGTACGACCTTCGCGGTCGCCTGCTGTCGGAAACGGATCCGGCCGGTAGCACCACCGCGTATGACTATCCCGATGAAGAAGAAAACCTGCCGGAGAGCATTACCGACGCCATCGGCGGCGTGGTGCGCCTGGTCTGGAACCACCAGGGGCTGCTGACGCAGCGTACCGACTGCTCCGGCAGCGTCACCCGCTTCACCTACGACCGATTCGGGCAGCTGATTGCCAGCGAGGATGCGGAAGGGAATATCACGCGCAGGGAGTGGAGCCGAGCCGGGCTGCTGAGCGCCGTGATCCATCCGGACGGCAGCCGTGAGTCTCTGGTGTGGAACGAACGCGGCCAGCTCACGGGCTGGCGCGACCCGCTGGAAAGCGAGGTGAGCTGGGCCTATAACGCGCTCGGCCTCCCTGTCAGCCTCACCGACCGTATTGGCCGCGTGCGCCAGTGGCGCTACGACCCGCGCGGTAACCTGCTGCGACTCGATAACGGCAACGGGGCGGAATACCGCTTCACCTACGACGCCGTGGGTCGTCCGCTCAGCGAAACGCGCCCGGACGAGACCGTGCGCCATATGGAATGGGACGCGCGAGGGTTCCTCTGCGCGCTCGAAGAAAACGGCCGGCCTGCCGCCGACGGCGGCATCGCCCGTCGCGTTCAGCAGTTCAGCTATGACGACAGCGGGCTGCTGATCGGGCGCAATCAGCGCCACGCGGAGTACCGCTACTTCCGCGATGTGAGCGGCCAGATCACCCGCATCCGGCGCACGCCAACCGCCGAAGGCGTTGCCCTGGGTATCGAAAGCGATGAGATCGCTTACCGCCACGATGCCGCCGGACGCGTGCTGAGCGAGTCCGGCATTAACGGCGCGGTGGGCTACGAATGGGATGCCCTGAGCAACCTGACCGGCCTGACGCTGCCCGGCGAGCAAAAGCTGGCCTGGCTGCACTACGGCTCCGGCCACGTCAGCGCCATCCGCTTCGGGCAGCAGCTGGTGACCGAATTCACCCGCGACCGCCTGCACCGCGAGGTGTGCCGCACTCAGGGCGCGCGCGAGCAGCTCCGTCAGTATGACAGCCTCGGCAGACGCACCCTGCAGCGCAGCGAATTGAGCACGGACGTGACCCTGCCGGAGCAGGCGCTACTGGAACGCCTGTATCGCTACACCGCGCGCGGCGAGCTTTCCGGCGTCAGCGATACCCTGCGCGGTGAGGTGGACTACGGCTACGACGCCGAAGGGCGTCTGCTGAAGCACTACGAGGCCCGCCAGGGGCACAGCCGCGCGCAGTTCAGCTACGACGCCGCGGATAATCTCGCCGCAAATGACGATCCGGTACCGGTCACGGATAACCGCCTGCAGCACTGGCAGGCGCTGTTCATGAAATACGACCACTGGGGCAACCTGGTCAGCCGCCGCAACGGGCTGTATGAACAGCATTATGCGTATGACGCCGAGAACCGTCTGGTGTTCGCCCGGGGAACCGGGCCGGAAGGACGGTTTGAGGCGCGCTATCACTACGACGCGCTGGGCCGCCGCACGCGTAAAATCGTCACCACGACGCACGGCACCACCGACACCCGCTTCCTGTGGCAGGGCTACCGCCTGCTGCAGGAGCAGCAGGAGAGCGGGCTGTGCAGCACCTATGTTTACGACCCGAATGAAGCCTGGAGCCCGCTGGCGCTGGTGGATCACCTTCGTGACCAGAGCAGCGGTGAGATTTACTGGTTCAACACTGACCTGAACGGCGCGCCGCTGGAAGTGACCGACGAGCGCGGCGCGGTGCGCTGGAGCGGCCAGTACGGCAGCTTTGGCGAGGTGCGCCACCAGAGCGAAGGGTTCTCACGGCTTGTGAATCGCACGGCGATGGCGCACCAGCCGCTTCGCTATGCCGGGCAGTACGCTGATGGTGAAACGGGGCTGCACTATAACCTGTTCCGCTACTACGACCCGCAGGTCGGGCGGTTTATTGTTCAGGATCCGATTGGGTTGAATGGTGGGTGGAACCTTTATCAGTATGCGCCGAATCCGTTGGGGTGGATTGATCCGCTGGGTCTTGCTGCTTGTAATTCTTCCGGGCAAAACAGAAAGTTTTGGAAAAATGAACCAATAGAATTTAACGGAAATAAAGTTTATCAGCGGGATGATTTATTTGATCCTGAATTGATGACAACTTGGCGTGAAAAAGGAAAAGTTTTCAGAGGAACGAACGTAGAGCGAATGGCTACAGGCCGTGCACCTGTTGGATATGATGGAAATGCAGTTAATTTACATCATATGTTACAAACTCAAGATGGCCCAATTGCGGAGATGAGTCAAACATTCCATAAAACTAACCATGGAATAATACACATAAATCCAAACACAATCCCATCTGGTATAGATAGATCTGTATTTGATACATGGCGTAAACAATATTGGACAAACAGAGCGAGTGATTTCCTATGAGCAGAGAAGAATTAGTAGAGCTTTTTGATAAACATTCTGATTTAATCAACATGGGAACGTCTGAAGATTCTCCAGGAAGTGACTGGATCGATGCTGCCGAAAAAGCATTATCAGTGACTTTGCCTGCTGGCTATAAGTGGTTTTTAAACAATTATGGTGGCGGAGATATCTGTGGTGAGGAAATTTATAGTATTTACTGCCTGCCTTTTGATGAGGCGGTAGGTGGAGATATAGTATATCAAAATACTATAGCAAATGATAATTTAAAAAAAGGAAGAGTTGTTGTATCGAATACGGATTTTGGCGAAGAGTTCTTTTTTGATGCAAATGAAATGGAAAAAATATATGTATCATTAGGGGAGAATGTTCAACCCTACGCTGATGATTTTATTGAGTATCTCAAGAAACGATTGTTAGCATACATTTAATAACTGTATTTTTCCATTCTAACTAAAACGCCGGGAAGTACTTTTTAATTTCCGGCTTGTTTTACCTATTAAGTTTAATATAACTGCTACGTTCCTCGGATAGAATGTATATCGTACAGGATCCGATTGGGTTGAATAGTGGGTGGAATCTATCAGTATGCGCTGAATCCGCTGGGATGGTTTGCTCCGTGCAGGTTATGTAATGGTAATAGTGTCATAAGAGCGGTGACGCCTGAAAACGAGAGAGTATGTGAGCGGATAAAAACAATAAGAACAACACTTTAGCATAAAATAACGCCGGCCTAACATATTGTAGGTGCTCCGCATTCGCGTGACTCTTAGATTTCCTCCACCAGAAGCCAGGCATCAGCAGAGAATTTACAAACACCGTTTACTCGAAATGTTGATGTGGCGCATCAGAAAGTTTTAATTATGGTGAGGAATCTCTCGGAAACATAATATTTCAATAGGTCATTTATGTTAAGTGATGTAAAGAAAAAATTAATTGATAATAATTTTGTTAATATTGTTAGAGTTAATATGGTTTTCAATGATGAACAGTATAATGAATTGGTCTCTAGTTTAGAGATGCTTGCTAACCTCTTGAAAAGTAATCAATTCATAGATAAAGAATTAGCTTTGTATTTATATACAATACCTCAAATGATAAGAAATGCGTATGCTAGTTTTGAAAATGTGGAAAGCAAACCAGATTTGGCTTTTAAATTAGAAGATGCATGGATAGAGTTAGACTCGCTAGTAATAAACTGTTTAAGCTAAAAGAGTGAAGGCCGGGTGAGAAATTCGCCCGGCTTTGATATGATATAATCCTGTCTTGAACCACAAACATATAATTAATAATCCATCCTCTACTACGACCCGCAGATTATGCGGTTTACTGTACAGGATCCGATTGGGTTATGTAGGGGATATGAAGTCAGTGGTAACAATCCATACCAGACGCGGGTTGATCCTCATTACCCCGGAAGAGCTCATCATGCATTCTAAATAGATAGCAGAACATTAGTATCAGGAATACTTATTTCAAACTGCGATATAAGTAAATGCCAAGAATTTTGGAGTCAATAATCTGATATGCATCGGGTTCCTTAAGTTAAAGCAAGTTATATAGAATAAAAGAAGTGGGAAAGTTACCGAAAATAGATGAAACCTGGATTAAAGTATTTCCTGAGCATGTGAATTATAAAGGAGATGCAATAATACATTAATATGTAGATTTTGGAACATATGCTGTACCCGAACCTGGACATATTCATGTTGACAATGGCGATGTTTGGCATACGAATTGGGAGTAATAATTGTGTTAATAACAATAAATGAAATTGAAGTTAAATTAAATGAGAAGTTCTCTCCTTTTAATGGAGAGATGGATGATTTAATTTTGAAAAAAAGAATATCGCCTGTAAACAATATCAAACTTTCTGAGGAAAGACTTCGTGTGAATTTCCCAAAGGATTTTATTGAGTTTGTCAATAATTATGATGTTGATAACTTCTCTTTGGGGAATATATCTTTCGGCCATGGTGGTGATTATTTGGAGAAAATAGTCAGTATTAACAATGATGAGTTTAACCATTGGTGGATTGGCGAGCATAGACCAGATGGTGTGTTATGTGTTGCAATATCAGATCCTTATACTATTTTACTTAATACTCATGATGGCAAAGCTTATGCTATTACAAGTGAGCAAACTATGGATGGATGGGAATCGATAGCTGATAGTTTTGAGCTATTTATCAGAGGTGTTGGTTCGCATGTTTTAAAAACATGCCCTTTATCGGAAATTATCAAGTTAACAGGGGCGAGCGATACTTCATTTTGGAATGATATCTGATGGCGTTGTCTGGTGATAATTTATCTATTACTGCGTTGGATGTATTTTTTTTGAAACAATATCAAAAATAGTGAAAGAAATAATTTCCTAAATTGTTGTGGTGAGGTGGGTATTAAACCAACTTGCGAACTCAGTCCTTTTTGTATAATTTAATACGTGCAGAACCTTTACAAAAATCCGCATGTTTAGATGCGTTAGGGTGAAATTACTATGTATCTTACTGATTCAGAAAATAAACTAACTGTATACGAAATAAATGCTTTCAATTCGATTTTTGATAATCATCTTCCCGCGTCATTTCTTGAATTTTATCTAAAAAATAATGGCGGGTATCCTCATGATAATGAAGGTGGCAATCCCTTTATGCTTGGCGGTTTTAACCCTATAAAATATGGTGACCTGCCGATTGAGCAACTCTATCGTGACCTTATTGAGTCGTTTGGCGAGTTGAGGAATATGGTTCCTTTTGCTTATGATGACGGGGGGAACTCTTTTCTACTATCTCTCAAATCTGATGATTCATTAGGGAAGGTATTTATTTTTCTGATGGATGATAAAGAGGTTGAGTTGGTTGCCGATTCGTTCTCGGAATTTTTAGAAGAATTGTTTGCTTGAAAGTAAAGAAGCAGTTTCTAAAATTCTCGATAGTGAGGTTGTTGTTGACGAAATCTAAAGTCAGAGTCTGTCTAAAATATTTAAGTTCAGTCATTGACTTAAGAATTTATAGCCCGGCTTATGTCGGCTTTATTAATGTTGGACGGTAACTATTGAAATTTTTCAGGTCTGATACGCGCTTTGCCTCCGGGAACTGATGTACAACCTTATATTATTTATGAGATATATACCAAGCGTATAGGGAAGTAAAACTGTCCCTTTGTTTGGTGAATTGGATACGGGCACTCAATATAAGTTCCAATAATGTATGCATAGTCATATTGATTCCGGATATTTGAAACTAATTTAGCAAGCACGAGGCTTAACCGGTGGATAGAGTAGAGCTACAAAATGAGTTGTATAAATTAAACATACCAAGAGATAGCTATTCTATTGATGGTGTTGAGGATGAGGCATTATGTTTGATCCTAGATGGAGGGCTATGGCGTGTTTTTTATAGTGAACATGGAAAACGCACAGAGGTTGAATTTTTTGCTAATGAAAGTGATGCTTGTCAATCCTTCCTTACTAGAATCACAAAATGGTTCTAGTTACAAAAAGTATGTAAAATTAGGTCCCAGTCTTTGAACTTTATTGAGTTGGTACTAATATTCATGCTTTGGCCATAATAGCCAAAGAGTGTGGGTATAATGTTGCCGCCTTAACCATTTTTTTAATCTTGAATGCACTATTCTATAATATTATAGTTGATGGTTAGTGGGTTGATAATGTGGAAACTTGGATGAAATTGCAGTTTCTTGGATTGATCGCATCTAGGTAGACGATCCTGCCCTATTTTTCTCGCCACAACTTTTTTACCATTGTTTTGAATGTCCGATCTTCGCTCACAGCAGGCCATCAACTCGGTTAGTTCGCCCGCTTCGTGCCAGGAGCGGACCTGGAGAACAATAGTCTTTGTTGAGCAACGGGGAGCTGGTCAGCATTTCTGCTCATCACTTTCGCAGACCAAACCTTATAAGATCATGAGGGAATAAAGGCTTAATCATTATCTTATCGTTAAAAATAAATAGCTTAGGTGACAGGGCGATGACATCGTAGATATTATCGACAATGAGTTGTAGATGGGTTCTGAACACGGGCACATTCGCATCATCCGCTACGACAAATACAGTTTCATTGCCTAAGTCGCTCACTTTAAACATCTCATGACTAGGTTCATAATCGCTAAAGTCCATTTCCGACCATTTGAGATCACCGCTATGCCATGGATATTGATGAAAAATATCCATTACCGCACTCAAATCATCCCCTTCCATAACATTAAAATCTGTCTTGAGCAGGTCCTTACATTCCTCAAACAATGTCATGTCAACTCCCTGTAGGCTTTATGGCTGTATATTTTTATCATATCCTCCCTGGAGGATTGTTTAAAGGAATTAGGAACGTCCGCTGATCGCTCCTGGCAGACATTCAACTAACAACATTGAATTTTGCATAAGGCCGAAATCCTGCTTCTTACCTAGCAGAACTCCGGCCTCCCATCACCCGCCTCAGTGCGCCGTTATATACGGCTCCTTCACAAACTCTGCCAGCAGCCAGACCATATCATGCAGTAGCCCGACGAGTTCTTTCGCCACGCTCGCAGGCAGTGTCCCTCCCATCACCGCCAGCGTTAACGCTACGGCATAATCCACCTGCAACGCCGTTTCCTGCCAGCAATCCGGCACGCAGGAGGTAATCTTTTCCCCTGCAATCAACTGCTCAACAAGATACGACGGAAGCTCCGAGTCACAGCATTCACGCAGCCGCTTCAGCGCAGCCAACAATCGCTTGCAGAGCGTGGCAAACGTCACCGCGTCGTTAGTTTCCACCAGCACGCTTACATACGCAGTGCAGGCGTCAGCCAGTTCAAAGAGATCCGCAGAATCTGGAAGTTGCAGGTGAAGAAGGTGATGAACAGCACTTTCCTCAGAAAGTGCGTAAGACAGGGAAGGGATAGTTGTCATGTAGTATTCCTTTTCAAAAATAATCCAGACCACCGCATAAGTTCCTACGCTCATGGGTGGTAGCGCTGACGGAGGTAGGAATGCCGCACATGACAAAACGGCCAACCTTTCGGTTGCTCCGCCAGCGCGACCGTATTTTAACGGGATGAGCGCTGTCGCGACAAAAAATTATTGCCGAGTCATGTTAAACGGGTTCCTACGCCCGGTTACGGATGTGCCGCAACGCAGGCACTTTACGACCGTGAAGAAGGGATGAAAAGGGATGCCCATGAATTACATAAGGTTGCTTGCAGGTTTGCGAGGCGGCTTCCAGAAGGGCATCGCCGGGTGGCGGTTACACCTTACCCGGCCAACAAAAAACCACCAGCCAAACCCACCGGGCTCGGCCGCTACCCCTCGCTCATCATCGCCAGAAACCGCTTCACCGTCCGCGAGCGTTCAAAGCGCCGCCAGCAGAGCGCGATATCGGTATAAAGCTCCGGTGAGCTCAGCGCGTGGTAGGTGACATTCGGCGGAGAAATGGCCGCCATTGACTTCGGCACCAGCGCGAAGCCGCCGCCGGCGGAAACCATGCTCAGGGAGGATGAAAGCTGTGATGACTGCAGCGCGTGCTGCACGTCGATCCCGGCCCGTTCGCAGTTGCCGTAAACCCTGTCGTACAGGCCGGGCGCGACCTCCTGCGGGAACAGCACCACCGGCGTATCGCGCAGCTGATCCAGCGCCAGATCGCCGCATGCCGCCAGCGGATGGTCGCGATGCAGCGCCACCACCATCGGCTCCCGGTCGAGGATTGTTAACTCGAACGCCTTGCTGCTCTCGCACGGCAGGCGCACGAAGGCGATATCCAGCTCACCCTCCGCCAGCATCGTCGTCAGAGAAGACATATTGGCTTCCACCTGGTGAACCTGCACCGCCATGTTCTGCACCTGAAACTGGCGAATCAGGGAGAAAATTTTAGGGTGAAAGGCATCTGAACTGGTGATCCCAATCGACAGGTTGCCGTTCAGCCCGCGCGCGATGCCGCGGGCCTTTTCCAGCGCGGCGTCGCTCAGCGCCAGGATCTTGCAGGCGTCCTCGTAGAAGGCTTCTCCCGCTTCGGTCAGCTCCACGCCCCGCGTCAGGCGTCTGAACAGCGGCGTGCCCACTTCCTCTTCGAGCCGTTTGATCTGCTGACTCAGAGGAGGCTGTGAAATACCAAGCGCTTCGGCCGCCCGGGTGAAGTGTCGCTCGCGTGCAACCGCGACAAAATACCGCAGATAACGAAGTTCCATATCAAAAACGTCTCAAACCAGCATGGTTTCTATATTGGAACTCTCTGCTGAATCGGGTCAACATTTATTTAACCTTTCTAAATAAAGTTGAAGAGGACCAGCACGATGATGCATTCATCTGCCTGCGACTGTGAGGCCAATTTGTGCGAGACCCTGCGCGGGTTCTCCGCCCAGCATCCTGACAGCGTGATCTATCAGACATCGCTAATGAGCGCCCTGCTAAGCGGCGTGTACGAGGGGGAGACCACCATCGCCGACCTGCTGGCACACGGTGATTTTGGTCTGGGCACCTTCAACGAGCTGGACGGCGAAATGATTGCCTTCAGCAGCAAAGTGTACCAGCTTCGCGCCGACGGCAGCGCCCGGGCCGCGAAGCCAGAGCAGAAAACGCCGTTCGCGGTGATGACCTGGTTCCAGCCCCAGTATCGGATAACCTTCAATGGCCCGGTCAGCCGTCAGCAGATCCACGACGCGATCGACCAGCAAATCCCCTCCGACAACCTGTTCTGCGCGCTGCGCATCGACGGCAAATTCCGCCATGCCCACACCCGCACCGTGCCGCGCCAGACGCCGCCGTACCGGGCGATGACCGACGTGCTGGACGACCAGCCGGTGTTCCGCTTTAACCAGCGCGAAGGGGTGCTGGTCGGGTTCCGCACGCCACAGCACATGCAGGGCATCAACGTGGCGGGCTATCACGAGCATTTCATCACCGACGACCGTCAGGGCGGGGGCCATCTGCTCGACTACCAGCTGGAGAGTGGCGTGCTCACCTTCGGTGAAATTCACAAGCTAATGATTGACCTGCCTGCCGACAGCGCGTTTTTACAGGCCAACCTTCACCCCAGCAATCTTGATGCAGCGATCCGTTCCGTCGAAAACTAACAGGAGAACTACCGTGAACAGTGAGAAACAGTCACGTCAGTGGGCGCACGGCGCCGATATGGTTGTCGGCCAATTGGAAGCGCAGGGCGTGAAGCAGGTGTTCGGCATTCCGGGCGCGAAAATCGACAAGATCTTTGACTCCCTGCTGGACTCCTCCATCGAGATTATTCCCGTCCGCCACGAGGCCAACGCGGCGTTTATGGCTGCGGCGGTAGGGCGGCTGACCGGCAAGGCCGGGGTCGCGCTGGTCACCTCCGGGCCGGGCTGTTCGAATCTGATCACCGGCATCGCCACCGCCAACAGCGAAGGCGACCCGGTCGTAGCGCTGGGCGGGGCGGTGAAGCGGGCGGATAAAGCCAAGCTGGTGCACCAGAGCATGGACACCGTCGCCATGTTCAGCCCGGTCACCAAATACTCTGTAGAAGTCAGCTCGCCGGATGCGATTGCCGAGGTGGTATCGAACGCGTTTCGCGCCGCCGAGCACGGCAGGCCGGGGGGCGCGTTCGTCAGCCTGCCGCAGGATATTGTTGACCAGCCCGCGACGGGGGCGATTTTACCCGCCAGCGGCCCGGCGCTGATGGGCCCGGCACCGGAATCCGCCATTAACGACGTGGCGAAGCTTATCGAGAACGCCAAAAACCCGGTTATCTTACTCGGCCTGATGGCCAGCCAGCCCGCGAACAGCGCCGCGCTGCGCACGCTGCTGGAGAAAAGCCGCATTCCGGTCACCAGCACCTATCAGGCCGCCGGGGCGGTAAACCAGGAGCACTTCACCCGCTTTGCCGGACGCGTCGGCCTGTTTAACAACCAGGCGGGCGACCGTCTGCTGCACCTGGCGGATTTGATTATCTGCATCGGCTACAGCCCGGTGGAGTACGAGCCATCCATGTGGAACAGCGGCGATGCGACGCTGGTGCACATTGACGTGCTGCCTGCCTATGAAGAGCGTAACTACGTGCCGGATCTGGAGCTGGTGGGGGACATCGCCGAAACCCTGAACCTGCTCGCTAACCGCATTGATCGTAAGCTCGAGCTGAGCCAGCGGGCATCTGAGATTCTGGTCGACCGTCAGCATCAGCGGGATCTGCTCGATCGCCGCGGTGCCTCGCTCAACCAGTTTGCCCTGCACCCGCTGCGCATCGTCCGCGCCATGCAGGACATCGTGAATAACGACGTGACGCTCACCGTGGACATGGGCAGCTTCCACATCTGGATCGCCCGCTACCTCTACAGCTTCCGGGCGCGTCAGGTGATGATCTCCAACGGTCAGCAGACCATGGGCGTCGCGCTGCCGTGGGCGATTGGCGCGTGGCTGGTCAACCCGGGGCGCAAGGTGGTGTCGGTCTCCGGCGACGGCGGCTTCCTGCAGTCAAGCATGGAGCTGGAAACCGCGGTGCGCCTCAACGCCAACGTGCTGCACATCATCTGGGTGGATAACGCCTACAACATGGTGGCCATCCAGGAAGAGAAAAAATACCAGCGTCTTTCCGGCGTCGAATTCGGGCCGGTCGATTTCAAAGCCTATGCTGACGCCTTCGGCGCGAAGGGCTTTGCCGTGGAGAGCGCGGACGCGCTTGAGCCGACGCTGCGCGCGGCAATGGATGTCGACGGCCCCGCGGTGGTAGCCATTCCCGTCGACTACAGCGATAACCCGCTGCTGATGGGCCAGCTCCATCTCAGCCAGATTTTATGAATCAATATAAGGACAGAGAAATGCAAAAAGTTGCTCTCGTAACAGGCTCAGGCCAGGGGATTGGTAAAGCGATCGCGCTTCGTCTGGTGAAAGATGGTTTTGCCGTCGCCATCGCGGATTACAACGAGGAGACGGCGAAAGCGGTCGCCAATGAAATCACCCGCAACGGCGGTAAAGCCGTCGCCGTGAAGGTCGATGTTTCTGACCGCGAGCAGGTGTTTGCGGCGGTGGAGAAAGCCCGCACCGCGCTGGGCGGCTTCGACGTGATCGTTAACAACGCCGGGGTTGCGCCGTCCACGCCAATCGAATCCATCACCCCGGAGATTGTCGACAAGGTCTACAACATCAACGTGAAAGGGGTGATCTGGGGCATTCAGGCCGCAATTGACGCGTTTCGCAAAGAGGGGCACGGCGGCAAGATCATTAACGCCTGCTCCCAGGCGGGCCACACCGGCAACCCGGAACTGGCGGTCTACAGTTCCAGCAAGTTCGCGGTGCGCGGCTTAACCCAGACCGCCGCGCGGGATCTCGCCCCGATGGGGATCACCGTTAACGCCTACTGCCCGGGCATCGTCAAAACGCCGATGTGGGCGGAGATCGACCGTCAGGTGTCCGAGGCGGCGGGTAAACCGCTCGGCTACGGGACCGAAACCTTTGCCAAACGCATTACGCTTGGCCGCCTGTCCGAACCGGAAGATGTCGCCGCCTGCGTTTCATACCTCGCTGGGCCAGACTCTGACTATATGACTGGCCAGTCCTTATTGATCGACGGTGGAATGGTGTTCAACTAATAACGTAATACTAATAAGCTCTGACATGAGTTTTCCCCTGCCCCCGTGCAGGGGCTTTTTTTTGTCTCCTCCGCCATTGTGCATTACACTGCGCGCTGCAAAACTTTAGTCATTACGATCTGACAGGCGGTAACAGCGATGAACGGTACAATCACAACGTGGTTTAAAGATAAAGGCTTTGGATTTATCAAAGATGAAAACGGCGACAACCGCTATTTTCATGTGATTAAGGTCGCGAACCCCGATCTGATTAAGAAAGATGCCGCGGTGACCTTTGAGCCAACCACCAATAACAAAGGCCTCTCCGCCTATGCGGTGAAGGTGATCCCCGAAAGTAAGCACCTCTATATTGCGGGCGAGCGCGTGAAGCTCACTTCAATCAAATCCTTCGTGGTGTTCAGCGAAGAAGAGCCGGTTGATGCCAAAATCGACAAAGAGAACGCGGTGCTGTCGGTAGGGCTGCTGATGAACAGCATCAAGCCGAAGTCCGATAAAAAGCCGGGCGAAACGCGTTCGGTGAAGAAGCTGGCGATCACCACCTTCCAGAATACGACGATGATCTTCACCGAAGATGAAATCGACATTGATGCCACGGTGAAGCTGCTGAAGTGATTTTTTGCCGGGTGGCGGCTGCGCCTTACCCGGCCTACCAAACCCGTGCGGCGCTCCCCTCCGGGCATATACGAAACATATCAACGCGGCACGAAACGTAGGCCCGGTAAGCGCAGCGACACCGGGCACAGCCGCACGTGCTCAGCCCATCCTGTGCTCACCCCTTAACATCGCCTCCCGGTCAAACACCTTCTGGATCTCTCCGTGCGCCATAAACGCTGCCCGGTCGGACATATGTGCAACCACGTCCGCGTCGTGGCTCACCAGCAGATAGGTCATGCCGTGCTCGGCTTTCAGGCGGTTGAGCAGGTTCAGGATCTCCGCCTGCACCGACATATCCAGGGCCGAAGTGGGCTCGTCCAGCAGGAGTAGCTGCGGGCGCAGCAGCAGCGCGCGGGCAATGGCAACGCGCTGGCGCTGGCCGCCGGAAAGCTGATGCGGATAACGTTTACCCGCGTCGGCGGAAAGCCCCACCTGCCGCAGCGCATCTACGACTTTCTCTGCGACCTGCGCCTCGCCGCGAATATTCAACGGCTCCGACAGCGTGCGAGAAATCGTGTGGTTCGGGTGCAAAGAGGCCCACGGATCCTGAAACACCATCTGCACGTTGCGGCGAAGCTCGCCTTCAAAACGTCGTCCTGGCCGTAACGCTTCTCCCAGGATCGAAATGCGGCCGTTCCACTCGCGCTGCAGCCCCGCCAGCACGCGCAGAATAGTCGATTTCCCGCAGCCGGATTCACCGATCAGGCTGAAGGTTTCTCCTTTTTCAATAGCAAAGCTGGCGGCGGAGACCGCCGTTTTCTCCCCGAAGCTGACCTGGAGCTGGTTTACGTCAACGAGAGCCATTGTTCATCTCCTTCCACGGCTGCGAGCGGTCCAGCGTCGGCAGCATCTCTCCATAGGTACCGGCGTTTGGACGGCAGGTCCACAGGGTGCGCGTGTACGGATGCGTCGCCTGCGGGAGCCGGCTTGCCGCCATCTCATCGACTTTTTCGCCCTGATACATCACCAGCACGCGGTCGCAGTGCTCCGCCACCAGCGGCAGATCGTGGCTGATGAGCAGCATCGCCATCTGGCGTTCTTCGCACTGCTGCACCAGCAGTTCGAGGATCTGGTTGCGCAGGCGGGCGTCCAGTGCGGAAGTGGGTTCGTCGGCAATCAGCACCTGCGGGTTATTGATCAGCGCCATCGCAATCATCACCCGCTGGCCCATGCCGCCCGAGAGTTCGCCGGGGTAGCGCTGGAGGACATGTTCGTTAAGTCCGACGGCGCGGATGATGTCGTGAATGCGCGACAGGCGTTCAGCGCGGGGCAGGCGCTGATGCAGGGTCAGCGCCTCATCAAGCTGGGCGGCGACGTTTTTCGCCGGATTCAGCGCATAGCGCGGATCCTGCAGGACCATCGCAATCCCGTTGCCGCGCAGCGCCTGCCAGCGGCGTGTGCTCAGGGTCAGCAGGTCGTTGCCGAGCACGTTAAGCCGGTTCGCGCTCACGATGCCGGGCTTACGCACCAGCCCCATCAGGGCGCGGGCGGACATCGACTTGCCCGAGCCGGATTCGCCCACCAGCGCCAGCCGCTCGTTGCCAAGCGTGAAGCTCAGGTTGTTGACCACGCGCGCGGCGGGGTAGTCGATATTCAGCGCATCGACGATAACGCGGTGTTCAGTCATGCTGTGGGTCCAGTACGTCGCGCAGGCCATCGCCCAGCAGGTTAAAGGCCAGGCTGGCAAACAGAATGGCCCCGCCCGGAATGGCGGCAATCCACCACTGGTCGAAAATCACCTGCATGCCGTCGGCAATCATCGCGCCCCATTCGGCCATCGGCGGACGTGCGCCAAGGCCGAGGAAGCCGAGACCGGCGGCGGCCAGAATAATGCCAGCCAGATCCAGCGCCAGCCGCACAATTGCGGACGGCAGACACAGGGGCAAAATATGGCCGACCAGCAGGCGCAGGCCGCGAATGCCCATCATCTCGGCGGCGGCCAGGTAATCGCTGTGGCGCAGGCGCTGAATTTCACTCCGCGCCTGACGCGCGTAGGCCGGCCAGGTGGTTAAGGCCAGCGCCAGCGCGCCGTTGACCAGCCCCGGGCCAAGCATTGCCACAAACGCGAAGGCGAGGATCAGGCGCGGCATCGACATCACCACGTCGGTAAAGCGCATCAGGACGCGCTCCATCCAGCCGCCGTAGTAGCCGGACAAAATCCCCACCAGCAGCCCGGCGGGCAGGGTGATAACGGTAACTAATGCCACCAGCCCGAGCGCCGGTCGCGTGCCGTAAATCAGGCGCGAAAGCAGGTCGCGCCCGTAGCTGTCTGTGCCCAGCCAGTGCTGAGTATTCGGTGCCTGCAGGCGCGCTGCGGCGTCCTGCCAGTTCGGATCAAGCGGCGCGAGCCACGGCGCGAACAGGGCGATCAGCACCAGCAGCGCGATGGCAATCAGTCCGCAAAAGGCGGCGGGTGAGCGGCGCAGGCGGCGTAAGAAAAGATAAAACGGCATCAGCGCACCCTGGGATCGGTTGCCCGCACGAGCAGGTCGGTAAGGTTATTGATCAGCACAAAGCAGACGCCAATCAGCAGCGTGCCACCCATCACCGCGGTGGTATCGCCGGCGAACAGGGCGGTGGTGAGGTAGCGCCCGATGCCCGGCCACGAGAAGACGGTTTCGGTTAATACCGCGCCCTCCAGCATGCTAGTGTAGGCCAGCGCAATCACCGTCAGCAGGGTGCTGCGGATGTTCGGCAGCACGTGACGCAGCAGGATGGTCATCTCCCCGGCACCCTTGGCGCGGGCGAGCAGGATGTACTCTTTGTTCATCTCGCTCAGGCAGGCGGATCGCGTCAGGCGGGTGATGCTCGCCAGCGAGTAATAGGCCAGCAGCAGCACCGGAAGCACCAGGTGGCTGATGGCGTTGCGGAACGCCTCGCGGTCGCCGGAAAGCCAGGTATCTATGAGCGCAAAGCCGGTGCGCGGCTCGACGGTGAACTGCCAGATATCGTCCAGCCTGCCGGGACCCGCGCTCCACTGCAGCTTCGCGTAGAACAGGGCCAGCATCAGCAGGCCGAGCCAGAAGATCGGCACCGAGTTGCCGAGCAGGGTGAGGGTTCTGATGGCGAGATCGAGCGGCGAACCGGCGTAGCGGGCGCACAGCACCCCGGCAATGACGCCGAGCACGGACCCGATGATTAAGGCCAGGGTTGCCAGCTCCAGCGTGGCGGGGAAGGCGCGCAGCAGGTCCTGCAGCACCGGCTGTCCGGTGGCGCTGGCGGTGCCTAAATCACCGTGGGCGAGGTTTTGCAGATAGTGCCAGAACTGCACGGGCAGGGGCCGATCCAGCCCAAGCTGGTGGCGAACCTGATCGTAAGTGGACTGGCTGGCGTGATCGCCGACGATCTGCAATACGCGATCGACCGGGGAAAAGGCAGAGAGCGCAAACGTGACGAGCAGCAGTCCGAAAAGCGTGAGCAGCAGGGTCAGCAGACTCTGCAGCACGCGGGTGGAAAGATGTGGCATGGGAAATCTCTTCATGCCGGGTGGCGGCTTCGCCTTACCCGGCCTACAAAAACCGAGAACGTAGGCCGGGTAAGCGCAGCGCCACCCGGCAACAAGGGTTACTTCGTGACGCGATCGTACCAGACCATATCCGCGTTCAGCCCCTGCTGATACCCCTTCACGCTATCGCGCACCACGATCTGGGTTTTGCCCTGGTCGACGAACACGTACGGCGAATTCTGCTGAAGCTGTTCCTGCATCTTCTTGTACAGATCCAGACGCTTCGCCGGATCCGGCTCGGCAACCGCCGCCAGCGTGGCTTTGTTCAGCTCCGGAATTTTCCAGCCGTTCAGGCCGGCGACGGTGCTGGATTTACCGTCGTTCCACGCGAAGGCGCTGGCGTTGGAGTGCGCGTCGAAGTAGTCCGGGATCCACAGACGGATCGCCGCCTGATGCTGCTTCGCGCGCACGCGGGCGTACACCTGGCTACCCGCCGCGGGCAGCAGATCCACCTTCACTCCACCCTGCGCAAAGCTCGCCTGCATTGACTGGGCGATGGTGATAAACGGCGGCTTGTTCTCCACGTCCAGCGTGAAGTGGGCGTCTTTAATGCCCGCTTTGGCGAGGATTGCTTTCGCCTTCGCCGGGTCAAACGTAAACGGATTGTCTTCCAGCGCGCCCGGCAGGCCGACCGGCAGGAAGCTCTGATGCACAAAATACTGGCCTTTCAGCAGGTTTTTGGTGATGCCTTCATAGTCGACCAGCCAGCGCGAGGCCTCCCAGAAGGCTGGGTTGTTCAGCAGCGGGTTGGCGCTGTTGCCGGTGTTAAACACCAGGTAATTTTGCTCGGCGGACGGGATGCTCAGCACCTTCACGCCGGGCTTGCCGTCCAGGGCGCTAATCTGATCTGCACCCAGATCGCGCGCCACGTCGGCGTCACCCTGCTGGATCAGCAGGCGGCGTGAAGCCGGGTCGGGGACGTTTTTAATGATGATGCTTTTCAGCTTTGGTGCACCGCCGGGGGCGGAGTCGTTGGCTTCCAGCACGATGGCCTGATGCGGCTGATAGACGCGCATTTTGAACGCGCCGCTGCCCGCCGAGTGCATTTTCAGCCAGGCGTTACCGAAGTCGTTATCCTTCACGTTCGCCGCAACCTGCTTCTCATCGACGATGGAGGCAATCGGCGTGGAGAGAATATTCAGCGCCACCGACGGGCTCACGTCCGCCGTCCAGTGAAGCTGGAGGGTGTGGTCATCCACCTTTTTCAGCAGGCTGGCGATGTTGCTGGCGTCCCAGCCCAGCACGTTCAGGATAAAGGCCGGGGATTTGTTCAGCGTCACGGCGCGGGTGTATGAAAAGATCACGTCTTCCGGGCGCAGCGGGTTGCCGGAGGCGAATTTTGCATCGGGCTTGAGCTTGATGGTCAGGGTTTTTGCTGCCGCGTCGGCGTCCCAGCTTTCCGCCAGAATCGGGGTGATTTTTTCCGGGTTATCGCGGTCTGGCTGCACCAGGCGCTGATACAGGCTCGGCACGGTCTGGATGCTGGAAAGCTCGTTGGCTTCGGCCGGGTCGAGGCTTACGATGTCATCAAGCCCCTGTGCGACAACCAGCGTGTTGGGCGGAGTAGCGGCGTGGGCAACGCTTGAGAGCGCAGCCAGCACCAGTAACGGCAGCAATTTTTTAGTCATAGCGATCCCTGAAGAAAATATATTGTGATTGTTTTATGCTCCGCTACGTTAGGTGGTCTCTGAAATTACGCAAAGTCGAAATTCAGCTTTCCTTATGCCTTCCGGGAATAATGCATGCGCTCGGGCTATTAAAATACGCTGCTTCTCGTCCGCTTTTTAACCTGCTATAACAAATCCCTTACCTTTCAGGGAGTCAACGCCGTGCCCGAAATCAATCAACATGGTCAAACCGTTAACGATATCGTCCCGGACTGGAAATGCGCCCGCGTGTTAACCCGCACGCCGCTTACCGGCCAGTACTGCCGTCTTGAGCCGCTGGATGCGGAGCATCACTCTTCAGATTTGTTCGAAGCCTATGCTCTGGGCGACGACAGCGATTGGACGTGGCTTGCCAGCACGCAGCCGGAAAGCGTGGAAGCGACCGCGCATTGGGTGCTGGGAAAGGTGCTAGACGATGACCTGGTGCCCTTTGCGGTGATCGATTTACGCACCGAAAAAGCGGTAGGGCTGGTGAGCTATATGGCGATCGAGCGGTTTCTCGGCTCGGTGGAAATCGGCCACGTCACCTGGTCGCGCAAGATGAAAGGCACCCGCATCGGCACCGAAGCGGTGTGGCTGCTGCTGAAAAACGCCTTCGAGCATAAGTACCGTCGGCTGGAGTGGAAGTGTGATTCGATGAATATCGCCTCACGTAGCGCGGCAGAGAGGCTGGGGTTCGTCTGGGAAGGGCGCCTGCGCCAGAAGCTGGTGCGCAAAGGCCGCAACCGCGACAGCGATATGCTCTCTATTATTGACAGCGAGTGGCCGCAAAGGGACGCGGAGCTGCGCGCCTGGCTGGCGGCGGAGAATTTTGACGGGGAAGGACGGCAGATTAAGCGGTTAGAGGAATTTCGGCAGTAATTTTCCCTCACCCTAACCCTCTCCCACAGGGAGAGGGAATAGGTTGTAACCCTCTCCCTGTGGGAGAGGGCCGGGGTAAGGGCATCAGGCAACTCAACGGCGAACCGGTGCCCCGTTTGCCACATAATACGCCGCCGTGCTCTTCGCCAGCGGCTCGCGCCCGCGAATGGCGTCGGCAATCTTCTCGCCAATCATGATGGTGGTGGCGTTCAGGTTGCCGGTGATGATCTGCGGCATGATCGACGCATCCACCACGCGCAGCCCTTCCAGTCCGTGAACGCGGCCTTCACCGTCGACCACCGCCATCTCGTCATAGCCCATTTTACAGGTGCCACACGGATGGAAGGCGGTTTCCGCGTGGTTACGCACGAACTCGTCCAGCTGCTCGTCGGTCTGGCACTCGACGCCCGGGCTGATTTCGCGACCGCGGTACTTATCCAGCGCGGGCTGGTGCATGATCTCGCGGGTGATGCGGATCGCGTCGCGGAACTCCTGCCAGTCCTGCTCGTGGGACATATAGTTGAACAGGATCGCCGGATGCTGGTGCGGATCGCGGGAGTTAATCCGCACGTGCCCACGGCTCGGCGAGCGCATGGAGCCGACGTGGCACTGGAAGCCGTGCTCTTTTACCGCGTTCGAGCCGTTGTAGTTAATCGCCACCGGCAGGAAGTGGTACTGGATGTTCGGCCACTCGAACTCCTCGCGGCTGCGGATAAACCCGCCCGCTTCGAAGTGGTTGCTCGCGCCCACGCCGGTGCCGCCAAACAGCCACTCTGCGCCAATCTTCGGCTGATTCCACCACTGCAGCGCAGGGTAGAGGGAGACCGGCTCTTTGCATTCGTACTGGAGGTACATCTCCAGGTGATCCTGCAGGTTTTCGCCCACACCGGGCAGGTCGTGTACCAGCGGAATATCGAACTGCTTCAGCAGCCCGGCATTGCCCACGCCGGAGCGCTGCAGGATCTGCGGGGAGGCAATGGCCCCTGCGCACAGCAGTACCTCTTTATTGGCCGTCGCTTTCGACGGGATGGTGCTTTCGCCTTCCAGCCACTCGACGCCCACCGCGCGCTTGCCGTTAAAGACAATATGATCGGTCATGGCGTGGGTACGGATGGTCAGGTTCGGGCGTTTTTTGGCCTGGTCCAGATAGCCGCGTGCGGTGCTGGCGCGTCGGCCCTGCGGCGTCACCGTGCGGTCCATCGGGCCGAAGCCTTCCTGTTGGTAGCCGTTGAGATCCTCAGTGCGCGGATAGCCCGCCTGCACGCCAGCTTCCACCATCGCCTCGAACAACGGGTTCACGCCCGGTTTCGAGGTGGTGACGCTCACCGGACCGTCGCCGCCGTGGTAGTCGTTCGGGCCCACGTCGCGCGTCTCTGCCTTGCGGTAGTAGGGCAGACAGTTGAGGTAGCTCCAGTGTTCAAGGCCAGATTCTTTGGCCCAGTTTTCCAGATCCATCGCGTTACCGCGGATGTAGCACATGCCGTTGATCAGCGACGAGCCGCCCAGCCCTTTGCCGCGTCCGCACTCCATGCGGCGGTTGTTCATGAAAGGTTCTGGCTCGGTTTCATACGCCCAGTTGTAGCGCCTGCCCTGCAGCGGGAACGCCAGCGCGGCGGGCATCTGGGTGCGGAAGTCAAAGCGGTAATCCGGCCCGCCCGCCTCAAGCAGCAGGACGGTGGTATTCGGATCTTCAGTCAGTCGCGTTGCCAGTACGTTGCCGGCAGAGCCGGCCCCGATAATGATGTAGTCAAATTGCAAATAAACCTCCCGGTTAAAATATGGACTGGAATTTACCCATCTCAACCTGGATGGACTTCACCTGGGTGTAGCTCTGGAGCGTCATCACCCCGTTCTCGCGGCCAATGCCGGAGTGTTTGTAGCCGCCCACCGGCATCTCTGCGGCGGATTCACCCCAGGTGTTGATCCAGCAGATGCCCGCTTCGAGCTGATGAATGGTGCCGTGCGCGCGGTTCAGGTCGGCCGTGACGATGCCCGCCGCCAGGCCATAGTCGGTGTCGTTGGCGCGACGAATGGCTTCTTCATCGCTTTCGTAGGTGAGAATGGACATCACCGGGCCGAAGATCTCTTCGCGCACGATGGTCATCTCGTCGGTGCAGTCGGTGAACACGGTCGGGGCGACCCACGCGCCGTTATCAAAGCCGTCACCTTTCAGCACGTCACCACCGCACAGCACGCGCGCGCCTTCCTCTTTGCCTTTGGCGATGTAGCGCAGCACGCTGTCGCGGTGCGGGAAGCTGACCATTGGGCCAAAGTTGGTGTTTTCATCGAACAGATCGCCCGCGCGGATGCGGCCCACGCGCTCAACGATTTTCTGCTCAAACGCGGCTTTAAATTTCGCGGGCACGAACACGCGGGTGCCGTTGGTGCACACCTGGCCGGAGCTGAAGAAGTTCGCCATCATGGCGATGTCTGCCGCGAGATCCAGATCCGCATCGTCAAAAATAATCAGCGGGGATTTGCCGCCCAGCTCCATCGTCACCTCTTTCAGGGACGAGGCCGCCGAGTTGGCCATCACTTTTTTGCCGCTGGCGACGCCGCCGGTGAAGGAGACTTTGGCAATGCCCGGATGCTCGGTCAGGAACTGGCCGGTCTCCGCGCCCACGCCCGGCAGGACGTTAAACACGCCGTCCGGAACGCCCGCTTCGGTGTAGATCTCCGCCAGTTTCAGGGCGGTGAGCGGGGTGACCTCGCTCGGCTTGAAGATCATCGCGTTGCCCGCCGCCAGCGCCGGGGCCGATTTCCACAGGGCGATCTGGATCGGGTAGTTCCACGCGCCGATGCCCGCCACCACGCCCAGCGGTTCGCGGCGGGTGTAAACGAATGAGGTATCGCGCAGCGGGATCTGGCTGCCTTCCAGCGCCGGGATCAGCCCGGCGTAATACTCCAGCACGTCCGCACCGGTGACGATGTCGACGGTTGAGGTTTCAGAAAACGCTTTACCGGTGTCGAGGGTTTCCAGCTTCGCCAGTTCGTCGTTGCGCTCGCGCAGGATATCGACGGCGCGGCGCAGGATGCGCGAGCGCTCCATGGCGGTCATCGCCGCCCAGATTTTTTGCCCGCGTTTTGCGCTTTCCACGGCGCGATCGACATCTTCTCTTCCGGCGGCCTGTACGGTCGCCAGAACTTCACCGTTGGCCGGGTTGATGGTCTCGAAGGTGCGACCGCTGGTGGCGGATGTATAACCACCATTGATATAAAGCTGCTGTTCTGCCATTCGGGACATAAATCCTCCTCGGTTATTCGGTCGGTAAATGCTGGCTGATAAAGTGGCTGGTGAGCGACTGGGCCAAAGTTTTATCCAGCGGCTTGCCGCTCAGCGCGGCGCGCAGCCACAGCCCGTCGATCAGCGCCGCCAGCCCGTAGCCCGCCTCTTCGGCCTGTTCGCGCGGCAGCTCGCGGCGGAACTCGTACACCAGGTTCGACAGGAGACGACGGCTGCTTACCTGCTGCAGGCGGTAGAGCATCGGCTGGTGCATGCTGCTCGCCCAGAAGGCCAGCCAGGCCTTCATTGCCGCGCCGCTGGTCTGGGTTTCATCAAAGTTGCCGCCGACAATGGCCTGCAATCGCTGCTCCGCGCTGGCGTCCGGCAGGGCGTGCAGACGACTCAATACCGCGTCGCGAAGCTGGCCGGTGATGTCGCGCATGGTCGCTTCCAGCAGACCGTTTTTGTCTTTGAAGTAATGGCTGATGATCCCCGTGGAAACGCCCGCCCGACGGGCGATCTGCGCGATGGTCGCGTCATGCATTCCCACTTCATTAATTGCTTCCAGCGTGGCGTCGATAAGCTGCCTGCGCCGGATTGGCTGCATCCCCACTTTGGGCATTTTTGCCACTCCATTCATCAGCGTTGGTAATACATTAAAGCGGTTTTTGATTGGACGTTCAATATAAAATGTGTCTTAATTGTTGCGGATTTGGATTTCAATAGTTACAAAAACAGTGGGGATACTGGATGACAGACCTTTCACAGGACAGAGAAAAAGACAAAATCAACCCGGTCGTTTTTTATACGTCCGCCGGGCTGATTTTGTTGTTTTCCCTGACGACGATTTTCTTTCGTGATTTTTCTGCCGAGTGGATTGGGCGCACCCTGAATTGGGTGTCGAAGACCTTCGGCTGGTACTATCTGCTGGCGGCGACGCTCTATATTGTCTTCGTGGTCTGCATTGCCTGCTCGCGCTTCGGTTCGGTGAAGCTCGGGCCAGAGCAGTCCAAGCCTGAGTTCAGCCTGCTGAGCTGGGCCGCGATGCTGTTTGCCGCGGGCATCGGCATCGACCTGATGTTCTTCTCCGTGGCGGAACCGGTCACGCAGTATATGCAGCCGCCGGAAGGGGCAGGGCAGACGATGGAGGCCGCGCGCCAGGCGATGGTCTGGACGCTATTCCACTACGGCCTGACCGGCTGGTCGATGTACGCCCTGATGGGCATGGCGCTCGGATACTTTAGCTATCGTTATAATTTGCCCCTCACCATCCGCTCTGCGCTGTATCCGATTTTCGGTAAAAAAATTAACGGCCCGATTGGCCACAGCGTCGACATAGCGGCGGTGATCGGCACCATCTTCGGTATCGCGACGACGCTCGGGATTGGTGTGGTGCAGCTCAACTACGGGCTGAGCGTGCTGTTTGATATCCCGGATTCGATGGCCGCCAAAGCGGCGCTGATTGCGCTCTCCGTCATTATCGCCACCATTTCGGTGACGTCTGGCGTTGATAAGGGCATCCGCGTGCTGTCCGAGCTGAACGTGGCGCTGGCGCTGGGCCTGATCCTGTTCGTGCTGTTTATGGGCGACACCTCATTCCTGCTCAATGCCTTAGTGCTCAACGTGGGCGACTACGTGAACCGCTTTATGGGCATGACGCTGAACAGCTTCGCCTTCGACCGCCCGGTCGAGTGGATGAACAACTGGACGCTGTTCTTCTGGGCGTGGTGGGTCGCGTGGTCGCCGTTTGTCGGCCTGTTCCTCGCGCGCATTTCGCGTGGCCGCACCATTCGTCAGTTCGTGATGGGTACGCTGATTATCCCGTTCACCTTTACCCTGCTGTGGCTATCGATTTTCGGCAACAGCGCGCTGCACGAAATTATCCACGGCAATGCGACCTTCGCGCAGGAAGCGATGGCGCACCCGGAGCGCGGCTTCTATAGCCTGCTGGCGCAGTATCCGGCGTTTACCTTTAGCGCCTCCGTAGCGACCATCACCGGCCTGCTGTTTTACGTCACCTCGGCGGATTCCGGCGCGCTGGTGCTGGGCAACTTCACCTCGAAGCTGAAGGACATCAACAGCGACGCGCCGAACTGGCTGCGCATCTTCTGGTCCGTCGCCATCGGCCTGCTGACGCTCGGCATGCTGATGACCAACGGTATCTCGGCGCTGCAGAACACCACGGTGATCATGGGTCTGCCGTTCAGCTTCGTGATCTTCTTCGTGATGGCCGGGCTGTATAAATCGCTCAAGGTGGAAGATTACCGCCGCGAAAGCGCCAACCGCGACACCGCGCCGCGACCGCTGGGCGCGCAGGACAGGCTCAGCTGGAAGAAACGCCTCTCACGCCTGATGAACTACCCCGGCACGCGCTATACCCGACAGATGATGGAGACGGTGTGTTACCCGGCCATGCAAGAGGTGGCGCAGGAGCTGAAGCTGCGCGGTGCCTACGTAGAGCTGAAAAACCTGCCGCCGGACGAGGGCGAGAACCTGGGGCACCTGGATCTGCTGGTGCACATGGGCGACGAGCAGAACTTTGTCTATCAGATCTGGCCGCAGCAGTACTCGGTACCCGGTTTTACCTACCGGGCGCGCAGCGGGAAGTCGACTTACTACCGGCTGGAGACCTTCCTGCTGGAAGGGAGCCAGGGGAATGATTTGATGGATTACAGCAAGGAGCAGGTGATTACGGACATTCTGGATCAGTATGAACGGCACCTGAACTTTATCCATCTGCACAGGGAAGCGCCTGGGAATAGTGTGATGTTCCCGGATGCTTGAGGCTTGATCTGATAATAGTGCATGAAAGTTGAGGGGCCAGATTGTTATGAATCTGGCCCCCTCAACTTTCAAATAGTACTTATTATATCTTTAACTTGAGGTGTACTATGTACTCCTTTAGGTTGTTCCGAGATATAGAATGAGCATCTATGATGAACTGAAATCTTCACTCGAAGAGGCTGTTGAGATCCATAGCGGAAGGAAAGCAGCTTCCAGAGTAACTCGCTATGAAGTTGCAGATGTTCGCGCAATCAGAGAACAGCTCAATGTCACGCAAAGTGAAATGGCGAAGGCGCTGGGCACAAGCGTTGATACGATAAAAAGCTGGGAGTCGAAACGGCGCAACCCAACCGGGCTGGCGGCGAAGGTACTCAATGTAATTCGGGAGAATCCTGCGTTTTACAGAGCGCTTGCTGGGCAGTAAATAACCTTTATGCCGGGTGGCGGCGATGCCTTACCCGGCCTACAAAACCGGTTTATCGTAGGCCTGATAAGCGAAGCGCCATCAGGCGTTTAATGAGCATTGGATCTGAAGGGCAATATTTCCTTTCTTTATCTTCACCATTTTATTTTTCTTTATTTACTCGAGCCGCCTCGCATTTCCCTAATATTCGACCCCTGTACATTTATCCATGGCAGTATAATAGCGCCAGTTAACCCAGCACTGAGAACTTGAAAGAATAGGTAAAAAGGTAAGAAAAGGAATCGCGGTACAAAGGTGTGCGACCACCTCCATACCGCTAACCACAAACAACTAACACGGAGTTGATTATGGCTGCGAAGAATTCTATGCCAGAGCGGGCTATTGCCCAAACAGAAAATGCAGATTTAGATATTCAACAAGAAAATCGCGAGAAGCTACGCAAAAAACGCATCCGAGCATTGCATGACGAGCCGGTTCACTCTGCGTATCTTCATGAAAGAGGAGAGGCGGATTCCGCCTGTGTGGAACTTTATACTCGAATGGAGCGCAACTATCTGCCGTTAACCGGCGCGGGGTTAACCCGCGCAGGGTTTAAAGCAGGAATAGCCGTGAAGATCCGCGTGATGCCGGATTGTATTGTGATTACGCCGCAAAATTCCCGTGAGCTGTGGGGCTGTCTGGAAGGCGTCAGCGCAACGTATACCAATAAGCTGAAGGTGATGAAGTGGCTGGAGACATTTCCGGGAGCGTTAATTGATACAGGGGATTTGCCCGTTAACGAAAGTGGAAAAGGGTAACGCTAAAGATTAACCAAGCGATCCTGGAAATGCCAGGATCGCCGTTTCTGAGCGGCAGCATGCATTGATCTTTATGAGCCAGGTAAATTATGCGTTACTCTTCTCTTTCTGAGCTGGTTTCATCCATGAATCGGCATAAAGAATATTGCCTTTCACATAATTCCACTGAATACCCCGGAATCGAAGTCCCACAACTTCATGCATATTCGGTGCTGAGCTGCCCGGGTAATAAACATGCGTGAAATCCAGAGATGAGATCACCACGCTATCAAGCGTAATGGTGTAGATCTCTCTTTCTGCTCCCGCTTCAACAATTTCATAATATTTGATAATGGCTTTTTGCAGCCGTCTGCCCTCGCAGGCGGCAACGGCAAGATAAGGGCTCATTTTATCTAATTGCTTATGCACGGTAACCGGACTATGCTGCCGTGTTCCGGTCATATTCCCGGTATGTCTGTCCACTGCCTGTTTTATACCGTAACTGCTGTTCATGATTTCGATAGCTCCTACCCGGCCAGGCATCATATAGTCGCCCTGAACGAGCATTCCGTGCTCATCGTAGAGAAATAAGTAAGCGGGTAATGACATTATAATTCTCCTAAATTAGTAAGCTGTCCGTCATTATCAATGAAAAATTCGTGGTGATATTTTTTATTATTTAAACCATAGCTAATAACATACGTATAGCCATACTCCCAATTCACATCTATGCAACTGTTAGGATAAGACCAACTGATTTTATTCCTTCCCGAACTTGTGATGGTAGTAATGTCGGGACCTTTGCTGGAATCAATAGTGTAATAGTTCACGACATCTTTTTTATCAATACTAAAGCAAACATGGTTACCATCAATAAAAGTAGCTCTGGGATGAGACAACGGCGGGCAACCAGGGCACCCCGTCAGGAGAATACATAATGGTGAGATGAGCGTTATAGTTTTCATCCTGGGAATCCTTTCAGAATATTTTTATATTTTTGCAGCAGAGAATAAACGGGTTCATTCGAATTTATATCTCGATATTTTGGCAGGAATGTATATTTTTCAAACCCATAAAATTGTAATAACCAGTAGTCACTTACGATCGATGCTTGCTGTTCTAATCCGTAATGCAATAGATCTGCTTTATCAAAGCTATAGGTGTAGTCAGCAATACCAGAGAATAATCCCTTGTTCTGACAAACATCCCTTTTTGGGCCTGCCAGACATGCATCATTTCATGCATGAATAGGTGTTTTTTATCTAACAATTTTTCTAATGAAAAATCCGGAGAATATGTGTCTTCTCTAAACCACATCTCCCCATTGGGACTCATCGCCACATCAATGGGTTGCAGATTAAAAGGAAGATAGCTTTCCCTGTGTACCCACACCAGATGATAACGGATGCTGTAACCGTAAAGCGTCTTCGCAAGGGCGATTTCACCAATTGTGAGCTGTCGGATCCCGCCCGGATTAATCGGGGTTCCCGAAGTGGGGTGAATTCTTTCATTAACCGGCATGTCAATTCCCTTTTATTAATATGGGTATTGGCCGTAAATAATACTCCTGACCGTGAGAGAAAAAAGAAAGCACATTTCCTAAAAATTCCGTCTGACAGTCCAGGTTGACACAACTTTAATGATAACCATTTTCATTTAAATATAGCCTGTGCTATACCTTATAGCACGGGCTAATTTTGCTTTGAATTTAATCACCTCAGGAGACTTCTGCGATGCACCCACGGCAAGGATTGAAGCGTCTGTTGCTCGGCGCGCTGCTCATGACTGCGACCACGACCGGCGCGCTGGCGGCTGAAAAGTTTCAGGTTATCACCACCTTTACAGTTATCGCTGATATGGCGAAAAACGTGGCGGGGGATGCCGCAGATGTCACCTCCATCACCAAACCGGGCGCGGAAATTCACGAGTATCAGCCCACTCCGGGCGATATAAAACGCGCACAGAAGGCGCAGCTGATTCTGGCGAACGGCATGAATCTGGAACTCTGGTTCCAGCGCTTTTATCAGCACCTGAACGGCGTGCCGGAAGTGATTGTCACTAACGGCATTACGCCGATGGGGATCGGCGAGGGGCCGTATAACGGCAAGCCCAACCCGCACGCGTGGATGTCGCCGGACAACGCCCTGATTTACGTCGATAACATCCGCGACGCGCTGGTGAAGTATGATCCGGCCAACGCTCAGACCTACCAGCGCAACGCTGATGCTTACAAGCAGGAGATCACCGCCACTCTCGAACCGCTGCGCAAGCAGGTTGCGGAGATCCCGGAAGACAAGCGCTGGATGGTAACCAGCGAAGGTGCCTTCTCCTATCTGGCGCGGGATCTGGGGATGAAAGAGCTTTACCTGTGGCCGATCAACGCCGATCAGCAGGGCACGCCCCAGCAGGTGCGCAAGGTGATCGACCAGGTGAAAAAACATCATATCCCGGCGGTGTTCAGCGAAAGCACGGTCTCCGATAAGCCCGCGCGTCAGGTGGCACGGGAAACCGACACCCACTACGGCGGCGTGCTGTACGTCGACTCCCTGAGCGCGGAAAACGGCCCGGTACCGACCTATATCGATCTGCTGAACGTCACCACCCGCACGCTGGTGCAGGGCATCCGTGACGGCATGAAGGAGTAACCATGCACGAGGGGATTGTTGTCTCAGACGTCACCGTGACCTACCGCAACGGCCACACGGCGCTGCGCGACGCGTCGTTCAGTGTGCCGGGCGGATCGATTGCCGCCCTGGTTGGCGTAAACGGTTCCGGCAAATCCACGCTGTTCAAGGCGGTGATGGGCTTTGTGCGGGCGGCGAGCGGCACTATAACCATTCTGGGGCTGCCGCCTCACCGGGCGCTGCGCCAGAACCTGGTCGCCTACGTGCCGCAGTCGGAAGAGGTTGACTGGTCGTTTCCGGTGCTGGTCGAAGATGTGGTGATGATGGGCCGCTACGGGCACATGGGGTTTCTGCGTCGGCCCAAAGATCGCGACAGACAAATCGTGACCGACGCCCTGAAGCGCGTGGATATGCTCGAGCTGCGCCATCGGCAGATTGGCGAGCTGTCCGGCGGGCAGAAGAAGCGCGTGTTTCTGGCCCGGGCGATTGCCCAGCAGGGCGAGGTGATCCTGCTCGACGAGCCCTTTACCGGCGTGGACGTCAAAACCGAAGCCAGGATCATCAGCCTGCTGCGCGAGCTTCGCGACGAGGGCAAAACAATGCTGGTCTCGACCCATAACCTGGGCTCGGTCTCGGAGTTTTGTGATTACACGGTGATGGTCAAGGGCACCGTTCTGGCGAGCGGCCCGACGGAAACCACCTTTACCGCCGAGAATCTTGAGCGCGCCTTTAGCGGCGTGCTGCGCCACGTGGTGCTCAGCGGTTCGGAAGATCGCATTATTACCGACGACGAACGCCCCTTCGTGACGCACCGACAGGAGGCCAAATGAACGCGCTTCTCGAACCCTTCGGCTACGAGTACATGCTCAACGCGATGTGGGTCTCGGCGATGGTGGGCGGGCTGTGCGCGTTTCTCTCCTGCTACCTGATGCTTAAAGGCTGGTCGCTGATCGGCGATGCACTGTCGCACTCCATCGTGCCCGGCGTGGCGGGCGCTTACATGCTCGGGCTGCCGTTCTCGCTGGGGGCGTTCCTGTCAGGCGGACTGGCGGCGGGCAGCATGCTGTTTCTCAACCAGCGCAGCCGCCTGAAGGAGGATGCCATCATCGGGCTGATCTTCTCCTCCTTTTTCGGGCTGGGGCTGTTTATGGTCTCGCTCAACCCGACCTCGGTGAACATTCAGACCATCGTGCTCGGTAATATTCTGGCTATCGCCCCGGAGGATATCGTCCAGCTGGCGATTATCGGCGTGGTGTCGATGGTTATCCTGCTGTTCAAATGGAAAGATCTGATGGTGACCTTTTTTGATGAGAACCACGCACGCGCCATCGGCCTGCGTCCTGAACGCCTGAAAATTCTCTTCTTTACCCTGCTGGCGGTCTCTACCGTGGCGGCGCTGCAAACCGTCGGCGCGTTTCTGGTGATCTGTCTGGTGGTCACCCCCGGCGCGACCGCGTGGCTGCTGACCGACCGCTTTCCGCGCCTGCTGATGATTGCGGTCGCCATTGGCAGCATCACCAGCTTCCTCGGCGCGTGGGCCAGCTACTATCTGGACGGCGCGACCGGCGGCATTATCGTGGTCGCCCAGACGCTGCTGTTCCTGCTGGCATTCGTCTTTGCGCCGAAGCATGGGCTGCTCGCCAGCCGCCGTCGCGCACGTCTCGCACAGGAGGCACACCCGTGATGGCGCTGCTCCTTGACCCCTTCCAGTTTGCGTTTATGAACAACGCGCTGCTGATTTCACTTCTGGTGGCCGTGCCCTGCGCGCTGCTGTCGGTTTTTCTGGTGCTGAAAGGCTGGGCGCTGATGGGCGACGCCATGAGCCACGCGGTGTTTCCCGGCGTGGTGCTGGCGTGGATGATGGGCCTGCCGCTGGCGCTGGGGGCATTTGTGGCCGGGTTGTTCTGCGCGGTCGCCACCGGATACCTGAAGGATAACAGCCGAATCAAGCAGGATACGGTCATGGGGATCGTGTTTTCCGGCATGTTCGGCGCGGGCCTGATCCTCTATATCGCCGTCAAACCCGAGGTGCATCTCGACCACATTCTGTTCGGCGATATGCTGGGCATTAACGGGATGGACATTCTGCAAAGCGGGATCGTGGCGGGGCTGATCGCGCTGGTAATTGGCCTGAAGTGGCGCGACTTTCTGCTGTTCTGCTTTGATTACCAGCAGGCGCAGGTGAGCGGGCTGCGCACCCGCTGGCTGCACTACGGCTTACTGTGCATGGTCTCGCTAACCATCGTGGCGACGCTGAAGGCGGTGGGGATTATTCTGTCGATTTCGCTGCTGATTGCCCCCGGCGCGGTGGCGGTGCTGATCACCCGACGCTTCCACATGGCGCTGCTGGTCGCGGTCGCCGTTTCAGTCCTCGTGTCGGTAAGCGGTGTATATGCGTCGTTTTATCTCGACAGCGCGCCTGCGCCGACCATCGTAGTGCTGTTCGCAATGGTGTTTATCGTGACGTTCGGGGTCACCAGCGTGAAGGCCCGTCGGCAGGAGAGCGTGACAGCAGGGTGATCGCCTGTTCACCCTGCTGTTGCCAGTGAAGGGTGAAGGCTGCGCCTTCGTTAAAGCCTGCCAGTTGACGAGTCAACGCCAGCGTAAGCGTCTTATCGTCAAGCTTTGTCACCCGGGCGCTGTCAAACTCCATATAAGCCTGCACCCGTGGAAAGAGGGCTTTGAACAGGCTCTCTTTGGCGCTAAACACCAGCGTCAGTGCAAGGGCGAACGGGTATCCCGAGCGGGAAAGCACAGGCTCTTCCTGCACATCGATGATCCCATCCTTTATTTCTCTGGCTTCGTTTTCGGGAAGTATCGCTTCGCAATCGATGCCGATAAGCGCCTGTCGCTCGCGGACCACAACCGCCATGGCCTGCGTGCCGCTGTGGGTGATGCTGCCGGAAATACCGTCCGGCCAGAGCGGTTCGCCGCTGGGGCCAATGCCGGGAATGGAGTGATCCGGTAAGGCGTGCGCGGCGGCGATGCGTCCGGCAAGATGGTCGGCTTTGCGTTTGCGTCCGGCGTGTGAAAGCTCAGCGTGGTGGGGGAGCCAGAGGAGATCGACGTCGGTGAAGGTGGTGGGGTCGAAGGTGACGTGGTGGACGGTGAGGTTAGCGAGAATGAACGTGCTGTGGGTGGTGTGCATGTTTTTCCTCTATCACTAAATAGTGCGGCCTGATGCCCTCACCCCAACCCTCTCCCACAGGGAGAGGGGGACGTCACTGCCTGTATCAGAATCTTGTGTTTACGCTCATGTACCAGGTGCGGCCCGGTTCATTATACGTATACGCACCCGCACCGTACATATACGCACCGGTAGTGGTGTTCCCGGTGGTCTGGGCGTTACCCGCACGCCACTGGCGCTTGTCGAAGACGTTGTCCACGCCGCCGGTCAGGCTGACGTTTTTGGTCATGTCCCAGGTCGCGCTCAGGCCCACGATGCTGTACGGGCTGACTTCGTCTTTCTCAGACCCGGTCACCGGCTGACCTTTGTAGTTGTACTTCTTCGGCTGCTGCTTGCCGTACCAGGTAAAGGTCGACTGGAGCGACACGTCCTGATGCACCTGCCAGCTCAGGGTGGAGTTCAGCGTGTACTCCGGAATGATCGACAGACGATCGCCGGTCTCCTTGTTCTTGCTCTGCAGCATGTAGGTGATGTTGTTGGTCCAGTTGATGGTGTCGCTGACCGGCACGTTCAGGGAGCCTTCCAGACCTTCGACCACCGCCTTCGGCACGTTTTCCCACTGGTAAATATCGGTGGTGACTTTGCCGGTGAACGTCTGGCCAATCGGCGCGTAGCCTGCTTCAATCTTGTTGCGATAGTCGTTGCGGAACCAGGTCACGCCCGCCAGCCAGCCGTCGCGTTTCCACTCCAGGCCAATCTCTTTGTTGATGCTGGTTTCGGCTTTCAGGTCGTCGTTGCCCATCATGTAGCAGCCCACGCCGTCGGAGCTTGCGTAGCAGCCCTGGCCTTTGCTGTAGAGCAGGTAGTTCGGGTTGGTCTGGTACAGGCTCGGCGCTTTGTAGGCGCGCGCGATGCCCATCTTCAGGGTGAAGTCATCACCCAGACCTTGCGACAGGTTCAGGGACGGGCTCCAGTTATTGCCGACGATGGTGTGGTGGTCGAAGCGCAGGGCAGGGGTCAGCATGGTGCTGTCGGTCAGCTCCATGTTGTTTTCGGCGAACAGGGAGAAAATCTCCGCTGACGTGTACGGGCTGCGGTCGTCGCTCATGCCCGGAACGGTGCCGCCCTGCAGGGTTTGCGAGAAGGAGGTGGAGTCCTTCATGCGCTGCTGGTTCCACTCGGTGCCCAGGGTCAGGTTCTGGTTGACGATGAAATCAATCGGCAGGTTGATTTCGCTGTGCAGCATCACGTCGGCCAGGTCGGTGTCGGTGAATTTATTGCTGTTGAACAGGCCTTCCGTACCGCCCGCCAGCCCTTCGCCCAGGCGGGAGTTGCGGGTATGTTCGTACTGCGCCCAGTTGCTGGTGGTGATACCGTTATCCCAGCCGCCGTTCCAGGTCACTGCAAAGTTCTGGCGGTAGATACGGTTAGTCTCTTTACCGTAGTTCTTCTTCACCAGCGCGTTGTCGTTGTTGGTGTTCTGCGTGTCGCCCGCGTAGAGGTTGTTCTGGCGGCTGTAGCCCGCCTCAAACTCAAGGGATTGCATAGGCGCGAAGTCCCAGCGCACCACGCCGTTGATGTCCTTGTTTTCCACGCCCTCACGGCCAGCCGGCAGGGTGTTGGCGTAGGCACCGGTACGATCGGACTGGTGGCCCTGGTTGATGTCCCATGCGTCGGCCTGGGTTTTGTCCAGGTTGCCGAACATGCGGAAGCTGAAATCGCCGCCCAGCGGACCGCTGAGGCTGAAGTTGGTGCGCTTGGTGGAACCTTCGTCCTTGTGTTCTGGCGCATTCAGGTAGGTGTTCCAGGAGCCGTGCCACTGGTTGTCGAATTTTTTGGTGATGATGTTCACCACGCCACCTGCCGCGCCGTTGCCGTAGCGCGCGGCGGCCGGACCGCGGATCACTTCGATACGCTCGATCATCTCTGGTGGCACCCAGCCGGTATCGCCGCGGGTGTCACGCTCGCCGCGCCAGCCCAGACGAATAGAGTTGCGGCTGGTGACCGGCTTGCCGTCGATCAGGATCAGGGTGTTTTCCGGACCCATGCCGCGAATATCGATCTGGCGGTTGTTTCCGCGCTGGCCGCTGGTGGAGTTCCCGGTCAGGTTGACGCCCGGCATGGTGCGGATGATTTCAGCCACGTCCCGCGCGGGCGGGTTTTTGCGGATTTCATCGGCGGTGATGGTCGACACGCCTGGCGCCTGCAGGTTCTGCTCGGCGGCGGTGATCACCATCGTGTCTTCGTGCTGCGCGGCGGTGGCGGTGTTGTCGTCTGCCAGAGCGGGCAGCGCGACACCATAAATCCCTAAATTGACCAGCAAGGCCAGAGAGTGAATCTTCTTATTCATTGTACGTCCCGCTTTTATGGTTATTTAATGAGCGCGCTTCCCACAGCGCGGGCATTACGCTATTGCAAATGCAAATAGTTATCAATAATATTATCAATAAAATTTGTCCTGAAACAAAAAAGACT
This sequence comes from Colias nastes, assembly GCA_907164665.1. Classification (NCBI taxonomy): domain Eukaryota; kingdom Metazoa; phylum Arthropoda; class Insecta; order Lepidoptera; family Pieridae; genus Colias; species Colias nastes. Next base: position 203,546 of record CAJQZM010039485.1, read on the forward strand.
GTTAAACATGAGGTTATAAGGGTGACGGCGTTAACAACGGGAAGTGAAGCCTGGTGGCAGTCGAAAAACGGGCCAGAATGGGAACGTCTGAAGGCGAGCTATCGCGTCACCTTCTGGTGGCGTGACCCGGCAGGAACGCAGAAAACGTCAACGGTTAAACGCGTCTGGCTCTACATCACCGGCGTGACAGATCATCATCAAAATGCCCGCCCGCAATCTCTTGAGCGCATCCCGGATACCGACGTCTGGCAGTGGCAGGGCGAGTTCAGCCCTGAATGGCGCGGCAGCTACTGTTTTATCCCCTCCGATAACGAAAATGATTTTGCCAGCGAAGTGTTTGAAGGCGAGCAGCCGGACCGCATGGCGCTGCGCGAAGGCTGGCGCAAGCTGTTGCCGCACGCGGTCTCCGACCCGCTGAATCCGCAGAGCTGGCGCGGCGGGCGCGGTCATGCCGTCTCGGCGCTGGAGATGCCGGACGCGCCCGTTCAGCCCGGCTGGGATCGTCCCGATACACCGTATCAGCCGCCGGTCTGCATTGAGTGGAACAGCGAGCGTCTGAACAACCGCCGCCGCGTGTGGATTTTTACCACCGGCGATGACGACCCCGGGCGCCCGCTGGCGGTGCTGCTCGACGGGCAGTTCTGGGCCGAAAGCATGCCCGTCTGGCCTGCGCTGGCGTCGCTGACCCGCGACGGCAAACTGCCCCCTGCGGTCTACGTCTTAATTGATGCGATCGACACAGAACATCGCAGCCGGGAACTGCCCTGTAATCCCGATTTCTGGTTGGCGGTGCAGGAAGAACTCCTTCCTCTTGTGAAAACAACCGCCTCGTTCAGCGACCGCGCCGATCGGACCATCGTGGCAGGCCAGAGCTTTGGTGGCCTCTCTTCGCTTTATGCTGGCCTCAACTGGCCGCAGCGTTTTGGCTGCATCCTCAGCCAGTCCGGCTCGTACTGGTGGCCGCACCGCGGCGCGCAGCAGGACGGGCTGCTCATCGAACAACTTAAAGCGGGTGAAAAAAACGCTCGCGGGCTGCGCATCGTCCTTGAGGCCGGGCGCAACGAGCCGCTTATCTTCCGCGCGAATCAGGCGATTTACGCCGAACTACAACACACGCAGCAGCCGGTTATCTGGCGTCAGGTTGACGGCGGACACGATGCGCTTTGCTGGCGCGGTGGGCTGACGCAGGGGCTGATGACCCTCTGGCAGCCGCTCATTCACTAACGGAGTCTGTATGGAATTCAGCAATCCTTTCGATAATCCGCAGGGACAGTTCGCTATTCTGCAAAACGTCCAGGGGCAGTACAGCCTGTGGCCGCAGCAGTGCGAACTGCCCGCAGGCTGGCGCGTTGTCTGCGAGCCGCAGTCCCAGGAGGCGTGCCAGCAGTGGCTTGCCGGACATTGGCAAACGCTTTTCCCGTCCCATTTTGCGGAGGGGAGCGCATGAACCGTCTTCCTCTCGTTGCCGCCCAGCCGGGTATCTGGATGGCGGAGCAGCTTTCCTCCCTGCCAAACGCCTGGAGCGTGGCGCACTACACCGAACTGAAAGGCGACATTGACGCGCCATTGCTGGCAAAAGCGATTGCTGAAGGCATGATGCAGGCCGATACCCTGCGGATGCGTTTCGCCGAGGATAACGGCGAGGTGTGGCAGTGGGTGGATGACACCTTCGTTCTGGCGGAGCCGTCCATCGTTCGCGCTACCTCTCACGACGACGCCGTGGCGCTGATGGAGGCCGATCTTAACCAGAACCTGCGCGTCGACAGCGGGCAGCCGCTGGCGTTTCACCAGCTGATTCAGGTGGGGGAAAACCACTGGTACTGGTATCAGCGCTATCACCATCTGGTGGTGGATGGCTTTAGCTTCCCGGCCATTACCCGCCAGATCGCCGCGATTTATACCGCCTGGAAAAAGGCTGAACCGACGCCTGCATCCCCGTTTACGCCGTTTGCCGAAGTGGTGGATGAGTATCAGCGCTATCGCGACAGCGAGGCATACGCACGCGACGGTGCCTTCTGGGCAGAGCAGCGCAAGCAGCTTCCTTCTCCGGTCTCGCTCTCTTCCGCGCCGTTGCCGGGACGCGCCGCCACTACCGACATTCTGCGCCTGAAAATTGCAATGGACGGCCGCGCTTTTAGCCAGCTTGCACAGGCGGCAGGGCAGGCGCAGCGCACCGATCTGGCGCTTGCGCTGGTGGCGCTGTGGCTGGGCCGACTCACCGGACGGCTGGACTACGCCGCCGGGTTTATCTTTATGCGCCGCATGGGTTCCGCGGCGCTCACCGCGACCGGGCCGGTGCTGAACGTGCTGCCGCTGGCGGTCAATATCGACGCGCAGGAGAGCCTGCCCGCGCTGGCGCTGCGACTGGCTAACCAGCTGAAAAAAATGCGCCGCCATCAGCGCTACGACGCCGAGCAGATCGTGCGCGACAGCGGGCGTGCCGCGGGCGACGAAGCGCTGTTTGGCCCGGTGCTGAACGTTAAGGTTTTCGATTATCAGCTGGATATCGACGGCGTGGAGGCCATCACCCACACGCTGGCAACCGGCCCGGTGAACGATCTCGAGCTGGCGCTGTTTCCGGACGAGCAGGGCGATCTCCGCATTGAGATCCTCGCCAATAAACAGCGTTACGATGAGGCGACGCTTACCCGTCACGTGGCGCGCCTGAACGCGATGCTGCTGCAGTTTTCGGCTAATCCGGACCTGCGCTGCGGCGAAGTGGAAACCGTTTCAGAACAGGAATACGCGAAGCTCGCCCGCATCAACGATACCGGGCTGGCGCTGCCGTCTACCACGCTGGCGGATCTGGTGGCGGAGCAGGCGAGCAAAACGCCGGACGCCCCTGCGCTGGCGGATGCGCACATCGAACTGAACTATCGCCAGATGCGCGAGCAGGTCGTCGCGCTGGCAAACCTGTTGCGCGAGCGCGGCGTGAAGCCGGGCGACAGCGTGGCGGTGGCACTCCCGCGCTCGGTGTTCCTGACGCTGGCGCTGCACGGCATCGTCGAGGCCGGTGCCGCGTGGCTGCCGCTGGATACCGGCTACCCGGACGACCGCCTGCGGATGATGCTGGAGGACGCGAAGCCGTCCCTGCTCATTACCACCGACGAGCAGCTCCCGCGCTTTAGCGATCTGCCGATTACGACGTTTAGTTACAACACACTGTTACCGGCTGAGAATGCTGAACCGCTGCGCCTGGCGACGCCGGAGCAGACGGTGTACATCATCTTTACCTCCGGTTCGACGGGACGCCCGAAAGGGGTCATGGTCGGCCATACCGCCATTGTTAACCGCCTGAAGTGGATGCAGGACCATTACCCTCTGACGGCGTTTGACGTGGTGGCGCAGAAAACGCCGTGCAGCTTTGACGTGTCGGTGTGGGAGTTCTGGTGGCCGTTTATCGCCGGGGCGAAGCTGGTGATGGCCGAGCCGGACGCGCACCGCGATCCGCAGGCAATGCAGAGCTTCTTCGCGCAGTACGGCGTGACCACCACCCACTTCGTGCCGTCGATGCTGGCGGCCTTTGTCGCCTCGCTGACCCCGGAAAACGCGGCGTGCTGCAAAACCCTTAAGCAGGTGTTCTGTAGCGGCGAAGCGCTGCCGACCGGGCTGTGCCGGGAGTGGGAACAGCTCACCCGTGCGCCGCTGCACAACCTCTATGGTCCAACGGAAGCGGCGGTGGATGTGAGCTGGTATCCGGCGTTTGGCCCCGAGCTGGCGGCGGTGGAGGGCAACAGCGTGCCAATTGGCTTCCCGGTGTGGAACACGGGGTTACGCATCCTTGACGCGATGATGCGCCCGGTGCCGTTCGGCGTGGCGGGCGACCTTTATCTCACCGGCATTCAGCTGGCGCAGGGGTATCTGGGCCGTCCGGACCTCACCGCCAGCCGCTTTATTGCCGATCCGTTTGCCCCCGGCGAGCGGATGTACCGCACCGGCGACGTTGCCCGCTGGCTGGACAACGGCGCGGTGGAATATCTGGGCCGCAGCGACGATCAGCTGAAAATTCGCGGCCAGCGCATCGAGCTGGGCGAAATCGACCGGGCGATGCTCGCGCTGCAGGATGTGGCCCAGGCGGTGGCGCACGCCTGCGTGTTCAACCAGGCGGTGGCAACCGGCGGCGATGCCCGCCAATTGGTGGGATACCTGGTCTCTGAATCCGGCTTACCGCTGGACCGCGACGCGCTGCTGGAATCTCTCAAAGCGCAGCTGCCGCCGCATATGGTGCCGGTGGTGCTGCTGCAAATCAGCGCGCTGCCGCTCAGCGCGAACGGCAAGCTCGACCGCAAGGCGCTGCCGCTGCCGGAGCTGACCAGCAAAACATCCGGGCGCGCGCCGGAGACGGAAACCGAAGCCGCCGTCGCGCTGGCGTTTTCCACGCTGCTGGGCTGCGAGGTGAACGACATTGAAGCCGACTTCTTTGCCCTCGGCGGACACTCGCTGCTGGCGATGCGCCTGGCGGCACAGCTTAGCCGCGCGTTCGAGCGTAAGGTGACGCCGGGGCAGATTATGGTCGCCTCCACGGTCAGCAAGCTCGGCGCGCTGCTGGACTCGCAGATGAGCGACGAGCAGGCGCAGCGTCTGGGGTATGAAACCCTTCTGCCGCTGCGCGAAGGTAATGGTCCGACGCTGTTCTGCTTCCATCCGGCGTCCGGGTTCGCGTGGCAGTTTAGCGTGCTGGCGCGCTACCTCAGCCCGCGCTGGTCCATCATGGGCATTCAGTCGCCGCGCCCGGAAGGGCCGATGCAGCAGTGTGCGAATCTTGATGCGGTGATCGAACATCATCTGAACACGTTGCGTAAGCAGCAGCCGCAGGGGCCGTATTACCTGTTCGGCTATTCCCTCGGCGGCACGCTGGCGCAGGGCATTGCGGCGCGTCTGCGCGAGTTGGGTGAAGAGGTGGCCTTCCTCGGCCTGCTGGATACCTGGCCGCCGGAAACCCAGAACTGGGCGGAGAAAGAGGCCAACGGCCTCGACCCAGAAGTGCTGGCGGAAATCGAGCGCGAGCGCCAGGCGTTTATCGCCGCCCAGCAGGGGCAGGGCTCCAGCGAGCTGTTTAGCGCCATTGAGGGCAACTACGCCGACGCGGTGCGGCTACTGACCACGGCGCACAGCGCGCGGTTTGAGGGTAAAGCGACGCTGTTTGTCGCCGAGCGCACGCGAACGATGGACCCGCAGCTGGCCTGGTCGCCGTGGGTGGCGGAGCTTGATGTGTACAGCCAGGACTGCGCCCACGTGGATATCATTTCACCACAGGCGTTTGAGAAGATTGGGCCGGTACTGAAGGAAATTTTAGTATAGTGCAAATGCCCGGTGGCGCTGCGCTTACCGGGCCTACGGGAGCCGAGTGTAGGCCGGGTAAGACGCAGCCGCCACCCGGCAATTACCGCCGACCTAACGGCACCACCAGCGGCGTGCCCGCCACCGGATCGTCGATAATCATGCAGCGCATGCCGTAGATCCGCTCGATCAGCTCCGGCGTCACAATCTCTTTCGGCGCGCCCTGCGCAACAATCTCGCCGTCGCGCAGCGCAATCAAATGCGTGGCGTAGCGGCACGCCTGGTTTAAATCGTGCAGCACCGCTGCCAGGGTATAGCCCTGCGTGCGGTTCAGCTCGCTCAGCAGCTCCAGCAGGTCAATCTGATGGCTGATGTCGAGCCAGGTCGTCGGCTCGTCCAGCAGCATGATGGAGGTCTCCTGCGCCAGCACCATCGCAATCCACGCGCGCTGGCGCTGCCCGCCGGAAAGGGTGTCCACGCTCTGCTGGGCGAGATCGGTAATCCCCGTCGCCTGCATCGCGCGGTTCACCGCCTTGTCATCCTCTTTACGCCAGCGGGTAAACAGCGGCTGGTGCGGGTAGCGCCCGCGCGAGACCAGCTCCTGTACCGTGATGTCTCCCGGTGTGGTGGCGTTTTGCGCCAGCAGCCCGATGCGCCGCGCCACCTCTTTGCTGGCGAAGCGCTGGATCTGCTCTCCGTCGAGGAACACGCTGCCTTCAGCCGGCGTCATCAGGCGGCTCAGCGTGCGCAGCAGGGTCGACTTACCGCAGCCGTTCGGCCCGATGATTGCCGTAAAATGACCGTCTGGAATGGCGACGGATAAGTCACGGGCAATGATTTTTTTGCCGTAGCCGAGGGTCAAGTTTTCGCCGCGCAAGCGGGTGGTTGTGTCTGTCATTTCTTGCGTGACTCCTGAACGAGCAAGACGATGAGGTAAATCCCGCCGAGGCTGACGGTCACCACGCCCACCGGCAGTTGATAAGGCATAAACAACCGCTGGGCGCAGAGATCGGCGGCCAGCAGCAACAATGCGCCGCACAGCGCCGCCTGGGTTAAGCCCCAGCGCGCCGTCCCGCTAAGACGGCGGGCGATGTGCGGTGCCACGAGAGCGATAAACGAGATCGGCCCGGCGATGGCGGTAGAGGCGGCGGTCAGCAGTACGGCAACCAGCATCAGCATCAGGCGCGAGCGTTCGACGCCCACGCCCAGCGCGCAGGCGCTGTCGTCGCCCATCTCCAGCAGACGCATACGCCGCACCAGCAGCAGCGCGCCGATAAACATCAGCAAAATCAGCGGCGCGGCGGGCCAGGTTTTGCCCCACGTCAGGCCGTTGAGGGAACCGGCGTACCACAGCCCGGCGGAGAGCGCGGTTTCCAGCGAAGCCTGTAGCAGAAGCCAGGTGTTAAACGCCATCAGCATGGCGCGGATGCCGATCCCGATGATGATCAGGCGGAAGGTGTCGATGCCGTTGCGCCAGGCCAGCGCCCAGATCAGTAATGACGTCAGAATGCCGCCCGCCATCGCCGTAAAGGTAATCGCCGTCAGGTGCTGACCAAACAGCACCATCGCCACCAGCACGCCGCTCCAGGCCCCGGTGTTGAGGCCCATCACGTCCGGGCTGCCGAGCGGGTTGCGCATCAGCGACTGGAATATCGCACCGCTCACGCCGAGCGCCGCGCCCACCAGAATCGCCATCGCCACGCGCGGCAGTCGCCACTCCGTCACCACCATGGTGATGTTGCGCGGCGCGCTGCCGAGCAGGGCGTTGAAGACCTGAGTGAAGTCGAGCGTCACCGCGCCGCTGCGCAGGCTCCAGACCGCCAGCAGCAGAATGGCGATAAGCAGCAGCGAGACGTTGGCGACTAAACGCCGGGACGGGGCCATCATGCGCCACCTCCGCGTTTACGACGTACCAGGAAGATCAGCACCGGCGCGCCGATAAAGGCGCTGACCACCGAGACGCGCAGTTCACCGGGCACCAGCAGGCGGCCCAGCACGTCGGCAAACAGCAGCAGGGCAGGGGTGGCAAGCAGCGTCACCGGCAGCGACCAGCGGTGATCCGCCCCCACCAGCCAGCGCGCCATATGCGGCATCATCAGGCCAATAAAGGCGATCGGGCCAACCACCGCGGTCGCGCTGCCGCACAGTACGGTGATGGCGAGCAGACCAATCAGCTGCGTGCGCGCCACGCGGTTGCCGAGGGCGGTCGCGGTGTCGCTGCCGAGACTCAGGCTGTTGAGCGCCCGGCTTAAAAACAGCGCCACGGCGGCAGCGATAATGACCGGGATCGCCACCACTTTTAACGTTTCAAGGGTGCGGATATCCAGCGAACCGGCCTGCCAGAAGCGCAGCTGGTCGTAAACGTCCGGGTTGAGCAGGGCGATGCCATTGGATAAGCCTTCCAGCACCGCCGCGAGCGCCACGCCCGCCAGCGTCAGGCGGACCGGACTCAGCTGGCCGCCGCCCTGGCTGCCGGTAAAGGCGACGACCAGCGAGGCGGCCAGCGCGCCGCAGAAGGCCATCGCCAGCTGTTCGGAAGGTGAGGTCAACCCGAACAGCGCCGCGCCGAGCACGATGGCAAAGCTGGCCCCGGAGTTAACGCCGAGAATGCCGGGGTCCGCCAGCGGGTTACGGGTAAGGGTTTGCATCAGGGCACCGGCAAGGCCGAGCGCGCCACCCGCCAGCAGTCCGGCAAGCGTGCGGGGGAGTCGGGCGTCGAGCACGATAATGCAGTCAGCGCTCTGGCAGGTGCCGGAAAGCGCATCAACGATAACGGACGCGGGCAGTGGCTTCGCGCCCACCAGCAGGCTGAGTGCAACCGCAAGGCTCAGGAGCAGCAGTAAAACGGGCACGGCAACGGCGCGCACCGCAGAAGAGGAAAACGACATAGCAACATCCATGATTTGATAATGATAGTGATTATCGTTATCTATCTTATTTGGCTATGTTAGCATGTGCGCCCATGGAAAGGGTAGAAATAGACTCAAGGCTTTGTCATGAATCAAAAATCCTGGCTGCTCAACCTCAGCCTGCTGAAAACGCACCCGGCGTATCGCGCCGTATTTATCGCTCGCTTTATCTCCATTTTGTCCCTCGGGCTGCTCGGCGTGGCCGTGCCGGTACAGATCCAGACCCTGACGCACTCCAGCTGGCTGGTGGGGTTATCCGTCACCTTAACCGGCGGGGCGATGTTCATCGGCCTGATGGTCGGCGGCGTGCTGGCGGACCGCTACGAGCGTAAAAAGCTGATCCTGCTGGCGCGCGGCACCTGCGGCGTGGGCTTTATCGGGCTGTGTCTGAACGCCATGCTGCCGGAGCCGTCGCTGATCGCCATTTACGCCCTGGGGCTGTGGGACGGTTTCTTCGCCTCGCTGGGCGTGACGGCGCTGTTGGCGGCAACGCCCGCGCTGGTCGGGCGCGAGAACCTGATGCAGGCGGGGGCGATCACCATGCTCACCGTGCGCCTCGGCTCGGTGATTTCGCCGATGGTGGGCGGCCTGCTGCTGGCGACCGGCAACGTGGCGTGGAACTACGGGCTGGCGGCGGCGGGGACCTTTATCACCACCTTGACCCTGCTGCGCCTGCCGCTGCTGCCGCCTCCGCCGCAGCCGCGCGAGCATCCGCTGAAGTCCCTGATGGCCGCTATTCGTTTCCTGTTCAGCAACCCGCTGATTGGCGGGATTGCGCTGCTCGGCGGCCTGCTGACGATGGCGAGCGCCGTGCGCGTGCTCTACCCAGCGCTGGCGGGAGAGTGGCAGATGAGCGCCTCGGAGATTGGCGTGCTGTACGCCGCCATTCCGCTCGGCGCGGCCTGCGGGGCACTGACCAGCGGCAACCTGGCGCAAAGCGCGCGTCCGGGGTTGATTATGCTGCTTGCCACGCTGGCGTCGTTTATCGCCATTGGCTTCTTTAGCCTGATGCCGGTGTGGGCGCTGGGCGTGCTGTGTCTGGTGATCTTCGGCTGGCTGAGCGCCATCAGCTCGCTTTTGCAGTACACACTGATCCAGACCCAGACGCCGGAAGGGATGCTCGGGCGCATTAACGGCCTGTGGACCGCGCAGAACGTGACGGGCGATGCGATTGGCGCGGCGATCCTCGGCGGGCTGGGGGCGATGATGACCCCGGTGGCCTCGGCGAGCTGCGGCGGGTTTGCGTTAGCGATGGTTGGCGTAATTTTATTGGCGGTTTTGGTGGAGTTGCGTCGGTTCAGGCAGAACCTGTAGGTCGGGTAAGGCGTAGCCGCCACCCGACAAAACGCCCGGTGGCGCTGCGCTTACCGGGCCTACGGGAAACGTGCCTCTTATTTAAAAATTGAATTCAAACGCTGCAACACCAACATCGCACTGTAATAATCCAGGCGGAACGTCTCGGTTCCCAATGCCCAAACCCGTTTGTTTTTCACCGACGGCAGATGCGCCAGCAGCGGGTTGGCGTAAATCGCATCCACGTCTTTCTGGTCGCCGGCAAACACAAACAGCCCTTCGCCGTTCAGCCCCGTCGCCAGGTTTTCTCCACCCAGCTGAATAATGTCGTGGCGTTTGCCCTGGCTTTTGGAGGTCTGCAGCCCGGCGGGCAGCTCCGCCAGCGTAAAGCCCAACTCGTGCAGCAGCTTGCCCTGCGCGGATTCCGCGGTCCACAGGTTGGCGCTGTGCGCGGCGGCGGTGTAGACGATGGCGTTCACCGGCTGCGGCGGCAGCTTCATCTGCTCTTTTACCTGCGCGAGCTGTTTATCAAAGGCGGCAATGCGCCCGGCGGCCTGTTTTTCCTGACCGGTGATGGTGCCCAACTGGGTCAGCAGTTCCTGCCAGCTCTTGTCGTCGTAGTTGATGATAAGCGTCGGCGCGATGGCGGAGAGCTGATCGTACAGCGCCAGCGCGGAATCCCCGCCGGTGGCGCTGATCAAAATCAGGTCCGGCATCTGCGCCGCGACCGCTTCGGCACTCGGCTCGCCAATGTACAGCCGCGCAACCTTGCGCTGTTTCGCAATATCCCCCCACTGGCGCAGGAAACCCTGCCCATCCGCCACGCGGTTGTTCGGCGTGGTGGCGCCGCTGGCGATGACCGGGGCGTCAATGGCCAGCAGGGAGCCGGTTAAGGTCACGCTGGTGGAGACAATGCGCGTCGGCTTGCTCTCAAGGGTATGCACGCCGCGGCTGTCGGTCACCTGGCGCGGCCAGTCGGCGGCGGTCGCTGAGGTTAGTCCTAAAACAAAAAGACCTGTCAGAAGAAAGGCATTACGGCAAAGGGCAGGGAATTTCACTGAGCGGCATCCTGTTATCGTTGAAGTTAATGCTTCTCATTTTCATTATTGCCGGGAAGGGATGCAAGCGTTTGTCGCACAAGTTGTTTGACCGACGGTTGACAGCGGGGCGCTGTGGGATTAGGTTAGCCGACGAAAATATAAATGATAATCATTATTGCTTCTTTTATCATTTTGAGGAGGATGATATGGATACGTCCCTGGCTGAGGAAGTTCAGCACACCGCAACCACGCTGCAATCAGACAGCTTTTTCTTTATGTCGCCTTACCGCAGTTTTACGACGTCCGGCTGCGTTGCCCGCTTTTCTGAGTCCGCCGTTGGCGGCGACGATCCGGCAGGCCGCTTCCAGCAGAAATTAGCTCAGGCTTTTCAGAACGCGAAGGCCAGCGGCATCGCCCATCCGGTCATGGTAGGGGCAATCCCATTCGATACCCGCAAGCCGTCGTCGCTGTTTATTCCCGAACGCTGGCAGACGTTTTCTCGCCCGGCGCGTCAGCAGTCTTCACGCTATTTCTCCGGCGCGCAGTCACTGAATATTGAAAAACGTACCGAGATCCCCCCGCAGCCTGTGTTTGAAGAGATGGTCGCCCGCGCCGCGGCGCTGACCGCCACGCCGCAGGTGAACAAGGTCGTGCTGTCGCGCCTGATTGATATTGCGACAGATAACAACATTGATAGCGGTGCGTTGATGGAGCGTCTTATCGCTCAGAACCCGGCGAGCTTTAATTTCCACGTGCCGCTGGAAGACGGCGGCGTGCTGCTGGGGGCAAGCCCCGAACTGCTGCTGCGCAAAGAGGGCGCGCACTTTAGCTCGCTGCCGCTGGCAGGCTCGGCGCGTCGTCAGCCGGACGACGTATTAGATCGCGAAGCGGGCAATAAGCTGCTGGCCTCCGAAAAAGACCGTCACGAGCACGACCTGGTGACCCAGGCGATGAAGGCCATTCTGGCACCGCGCAGCCACCATCTCAGCATGCCGGATTCTCCTCAGTTGATTACCACGCCGACGCTGTGGCATCTGGCAACGCCGGTAGAAGGTGAGGCGCGTGAAAATGAAAACGCCCTGACGCTGGCCTGCCTGCTGCACCCGACGCCGGCACTGAGCGGTTTCCCGCATCAGGCGGCAAAACAGCTGATTGCCGAGCTGGAGCCGTTTGACCGCGAGCTGTTTGGCGGCATTGTCGGCTGGTGCGACAGCGAAGGTAACGGCGAGTGGGTGGTGACTATCCGCTGCGCGCGTCTGCGCGAAAATACCGTGCGCCTGTTTGCCGGCGCGGGCATTGTGCCCGCCTCCTCGCCCGTGGGCGAGTGGCGCGAAACCGGCGTGAAGCTCTCCACCATGCTCAACGTTTTTGGTTTGCACTAAGGAATACTCATGACCATCCCCTTTACCCGCTGGCCTGAGGAATTTGCCCGCCGCTACCGTGAGAAAGGCTACTGGCAGGATCTGCCGCTGACCCACATCCTCACGGACCGCGCGGACAGCGATGCCGTGGCGATTATCGACGGCGAGCGGCGCATTACCTACCGCGCGTTTAATCAGGCGGTGAACAACCTGGCGTCCGCCCTTGAGGCGCAGGGGCTGCACCGCGGCGAGACGGCGCTGGTGCAGCTCGGCAACGTGGCCGAGTTCTACATCACCTTCTTCGCGCTGCTGCAAATCGGCGTCGCGCCGGTGAACGCGCTCTTTAGCCATCAGCGCAGCGAGCTGAACGCCTACGCGGAGCAGATCAAACCCGCCGTGCTGATTGCCGATCGCGACCACGCGCTGTTTGTGGGCGATGATTTTCTCAATACCTTTGTGGATGCGCACCGCTCGGTACGCGCCGTGCTGCTGCGCGGCGATAAGGGCGAACACGCGCTGGAAGCGGCGATTGCGCGCCCGGCGGACAATTTCATTCCGAACCCGACGCCCGCCGACGAAGTGGCTTTTTTCCAGCTTTCCGGCGGCAGCACCGGCACGCCGAAGCTGATCCCGCGCACGCATAACGATTACGACTACAGCATCCGCCGCAGCAACGAGATTTGCGGCATTACTGCCGAGACCCGTTACCTGAACGCGCTGCCCGCGGCCCATAACTACGCCATGAGCTCGCCGGGATCGTTAGGCGTCTTCACCGCGGGCGGCTGCGTGGTGCTGGCGAACGATCCGAGCGCGACGCTCTGCTTCCCGCTGATTGAAAGGCATCAGATCAACGTCACCTCGCTAGTCCCTCCGGCGGTCAGCCTGTGGCTACAGGCAATTGCCGACGGCGCGGGGAACGCGCAGCTGAGATCTCTGAAGCTGCTTCAGGTGGGCGGCGCGCGCCTCTCCGCCACGCTCGCGGCGCGCATTCCGGCGGAAATCGGCTGCCAGCTTCAGCAGGTGTTCGGCATGGCGGAAGGGCTGGTGAACTACACCGCGCTCGACGACGTGCCGGAACGCATCATCAACACCCAGGGCCGTCCGATGTGCCCGGACGACGAAGTGTGGGTGGCGGACGAGCACGGCAACCCGCTGCCGCGCGGTGAGGTCGGGCGTCTGATGACGCGCGGTCCGTACACCTTCCGCGGCTATTTCAACAGTCCGGAACACAACGCCAGCGCTTTTGACGCCGACGGCTTTTACTGCTCCGGCGATCTGATTGCCATCGACGAACAGGGCTACATCACCGTGCAGGGGCGCGAGAAGGATCAGATCAACCGCGGTGGCGAGAAGATCGCCGCCGAAGAGATTGAAAACCTGCTGCTGCGCCACGAGGCGGTGATCCACGCCGCGCTGGTGAGCATGGAGGACAGCCTACTGGGCGAAAAAAGCTGCGCGTACCTGGTGGTGAAACAGCCCCTGCGCGCGGTGGAGGTGCGCCGCTTCCTGCGCGAGCAGGGCGTTGCCGAATTCAAGCTGCCGGACCGCGTGGAGAGCGTGGATGCGCTTCCGCTGACGCCGGTCGGCAAAGTCGATAAGAAACAGTTGCGCCTGTGGCTTGCAGAACGCGCCCGGGGCTGAGGAACAGAGTATGGCCATTCCAAAATTAACCGCTTACGCGCTGCCAACCGCCGCAGAGCTGCCGACCAACAAGGTGAACTGGAGCTTTGAGCCGGAACGCGCCGCGCTGCTAATCCACGATATGCAGGAATACTTCCTGAACTTCTGGGGCGAAAACAGCGCGATGATGCAGCAGGTGGTGGCGAATATCGCCAGACTGCGCGCTTACTGCAAAGCGCACAATATTCCCGTGTACTACACCGCCCAGCCGAAAGAGCAGAGCGATGAAGACCGCGCCCTGCTGAACGACATGTGGGGGCCGGGCCTGACCCGCTCGCCGGAGCAGCAGCGTATCGTCGCTGAACTCACGCCGGACGAAGCCGACACGGTGCTGGTCAAGTGGCGCTACAGCGCGTTTCACCGCTCGCCGCTGGAGCAGATGTTGAAAGAGACGGGCCGCAACCAGCTGCTGATTACCGGCGTGTACGCCCATATCGGCTGCATGACCACCGCCACCGATGCCTTCATGCGCGACATCAAGCCGTTCTTTATCGCCGACGCGCTGGCGGATTTCACCCGCGATGAGCACCTGATGTCGCTGAATTACGTGGCCGGGCGCTCTGGCCGCGTGGTGATGACCGACGAGCTGCTGCCGTCCGTTCCGGCGACCAAAGCCGCGCTGCGCGAGCTGATCCTGCCGCTGCTGGACGAGTCCGACGAGCCGATGGATGACGAAAACCTGATCGACTACGGTCTGGATTCGGTGCGCATGATGGCGCTGGCCGCCCGCTGGCGCAAAGTGCACGGCGATATCGACTTCGTGATGCTGGCAAAAAATCCCACAATCGACGCCTGGTGGGCGCTGCTCTCCCGCGAGGTGAAGTAATGGCGGGTTTCGATTTTACCGGTAAAACCGTCTGGGTGACGGGCGCGGGCAAGGGGATTGGCTACGCGACGGCGCTGGCGTTTGTGGATGCTGGCGCGCAGGTGACCGGGTTCGACCTGGCGTTTCCGCTGGGTGATTATCCGTTCGCCACCGAAACGCTGGACGTGGCGGATTTTGCTCAGGTCAGCGATACGTGTGGCCGTTTGCTTAATACCCTTGAGCGTCTGGACGTGCTGGTCAACGCGGCGGGTATCCTGCGCATGGGGGCGACGGACCAGCTCTCGCTGGAGGACTGGCAGCAGACCTTCGCGGTCAACGTCGGCGGCGCGTTCAACCTGTTCCAGCAGACGATGGGCCAGTTTCGCCGTCAGCAGGGCGGGGCGATAGTCACCGTGGCGTCCGACGCGGCACACACGCCGCGCATCGGCATGAGCGCCTACGGTGCGTCGAAAGCGGCGCTGAAAAGCCTGGCCCTGACCGTCGGGCTGGAGCTGGCGGGCAGCGGCGTGCGCTGTAACCTGGTGTCGCCAGGCTCAACGGACACCGATATGCAGCGCACCCTGTGGACCCACGACGACGCGGAGCAGCAGCGTATTCGCGGCTTTGGCGAGCAGTTCAAGCTCGGCATTCCGCTGGGCAAAATCGCCCGCCCGCAGGAGATTGCCAGCACGGTGCTGTTCCTGGCATCCGATGCCGCCAGCCATATCACCCTGCAGGATATCGTGGTGGACGGCGGCTCCACGCTGGGAGCGTAAGATGATCTGGAAACGTCATTTACCGCTCGAGGAGCTGAACGCCACCAGCCAGAACACGATGGTGGGGCACCTTGGCATCGTCTATACCCGTATCGGCGACGACACGCTGGAAGCGGAGATGCCGGTGGATGCGCGCACCCATCAGCCGTTTGGCCTGCTGCACGGCGGCGCGTCGGCGGCGCTGGCGGAAACGCTCGGCTCAATGGCCGGTTTTCTGATGACCCGCGACGGGCAGAACGTGGTGGGCACGGAGCTGAACGCCACGCACCACCGGGCGGTGTCGCAGGGGAGAGTGCGCGGGGTGTGCCAGCCGCTGCATCTGGGGCGCTCCAGCCAGAGCTGGGAGATTGTGGTATTCGACGAGCAGGGGCGGCGGTGCTGCACCTGCCGGTTGAGTACGATGGTGTTGGGTTGAACGATGCAGAATTGCCGGGTGGCCGGCCTACACCTCACACGTAGGCCCGGTAAGCGAAGCGCCACCGGGCAATGTTTACAGCATCGATACCACCCGCTTCAACAGACGAATTCGCGGGACAATCGACGCTTTATCCAGCCATTCCGCCGGGCTGTGGAACCCGGCGCCAATCGGCCCCAGGCCGTCGAGCGTCGGGATGCCCAGCGCGGCGGTGTGGTTGGCGTCGCTGCCGCCGCCGACCGCCTGCCAGGTAATGTCGATACCCTCCGCTTTTCCTGCCGCTTCAACCTGCTGCATCAGGGTCTGAGTCGCTTTACTGGTTGCCATCGCCGGTTTGTGATTCACCCGCGCAAGCGTAGTGGTCACGCCGTCTAAAAAGCCTTTTTCACATAACGCCTCCAGCGCCTGATTCACCCGGTCGTACTCGTCGTTTTCCCAGAAGCGAACGTCCAGTTCTGCCACGGCGCTGTCCGCGACCACGTTGGCCGCGCTGCCGCCGTGAATTACCCCGACGTTGAGCGTGGTGCCGCGATCCCAGTCGGTTAGCGCATTAATGGCGATGACGCTGTTTGCCAGCGCGGTAATTGCCGAACGACCTTTCTCCGGGTCGTTGCCCGCGTGTGCCGCCACGCCGCTGAAGGTGAGGTGATAACCCGCCATGCCTTTACGCGCTTTCACCAGCGAGCCGTCGGCGCGGGCGGCTTCGCAGACCAGCACGCAGCGGGAACGCTTCGCCAGCTCGCCAATCCACTCGTGGGAATGCACCGAGCCGGTCTCTTCGTCCGGGTTCATCGCCACGGCAATCGCGAGACGATCGTTGTCCGCGGCGTCGAGCCCGCGCATCGCCCACAAAATATTCAGAAGTCCGCTCTTCATATCCGAGACGCCGGGGCCGTACAGGCGGGTATCGTCCTCGCTCATCGGGCGCTCGGCGACGGTGCCGGGGGCAAACACGGTATCCAGGTGCCCGACCAGCAGCACGTCAAAGCGTTCCGCTTGCGGTTTGTTGCTGACGAACACGCCGGGGCCCACCTTATCGCCCAGATTAACCTGCTCGGTGTGCCAGCCTTCACGCTGCCAGAGCTGCTGCATGATGCCTGCCACGGCGGCAACGCCCGCAATGGTCTGGGTGCCGCAGTCCACGTTCACCAGGGATTTCAGCTCTTCAATATAGTGGTCAAGATTCATGTTCACGTCCTGTTCAGAGAATAATGCGCATCAGCAACATGGCTAAAAACGCGTTGACTACCGAGATGGCGATCATTAGCGGGATACGTTTAGCGCGGGTGCCGATCACGCCCAGAATGCGGCCCAAATACTGCACCTGCGAGCCCATCAGGTAGATGGCGGGTGCCAGGATCGCCAGATGCTCGCCAGTGATAATGCCTTTATCAAACAGGCCGATGGCGACGCCTATCCCGCCGCCCATCGACATCCAACCGCCAATCAGCACGGCGGCGGCTTCACCCGGCAGGCCGAACAGGCCCATCAGCGGTGAGAAGATCATGCCCAGCCCTTTCAGGGCACCGGTAATTTCCAGCGCTTTGATGATGATAAACGCCATCACCACGTTGGGCAGGGTGCTGCTGGTGGCAATGCTCCAGCCTTTGCGCGCGCCTTCGACGAAGACATCGGTAATCACGGGGTTAGACTGTGGGGCACTCATGCGGCGTCTCCTTTATGGGTGAAGGACAGGATCAATCGCAGCAGATTTGCGCCCACGATTTTCATGATGAACATGACGGCGATACAGGCTCCGATGGACGTGGGAACCGCCGCCGTGCCGTCAACGGCGACCAGCGTGAAGAGGATCGCCCCGGAAGAGAAAAAGTTGGTGATCATCGCCCCGGCGGAGAACTGGAACATGGCGAAAACGTCTTTCTCTTTTTCGCTGATTTGCCCTTCGTCTGACAGATTACGGGTAAGCGACGCGCCCACGTCGGTGCTTTGCAGGCTGCCAATCAGCGCCAGCCCGGTGGTGCCGGGAATGCCCAGCAGCGGGCGCAGCAGAGGAGTTAAGAGTTTGCGGGCGGCACGCAGCGCGCCATAGTGTTCCAGCACGTTGATCATCCCCAGCGCGAACATCACCGCGGGAATTAAACCGAGCGCGAAGAGAAACCCGTCCATCGCGCCGCTGCCGCCGGTGCCGCGAAAGGCGCTGCTGGCTGTGGTTAACGTACCGTCATCCAGACTGGCTTTACTGACCACTTTGCCAAACGCGCCGTTGAGGGTGGTGAAATCAAAGACGCCGTACCACTCTTTTCCGCCTAACAGGCCGGAGAAGAAAACGGCTGCAAACGCCAGGGCGAAGTACGCGCCCGGCCCGACCTTATGATCCTGAGGTACAGAACTGTTCATATCCTTTTCCTTGTATGTACGCGATTGCGCAGGATCATTCTGGCGAGGTTATGAGCAAAAAAAATGATACAAATCATTCCGTAAGGCGGCGCAGGGATGAAAAAGGCAAAAGTGTGACCGAGGACGTCACGAAAGTGATCGGCTTAACAATGTGGTGTAAATGTCTGGTTTGACCACGCATTATTGCGTTTCAAAGTTGTTAAATTTTTCCGGTTGTTCTAGAAACAAAATGTAACATCTCACTGTTTCACTACAACGGATAACCACTATGAACAACTCAGGGAAATACCTTACATGGGCAGGGCTCTCCGTTGTGGGAGCCTTTGCCCTGGGCTATATCGCCCTCAACCGGGGGGAACAGATCAACGCGCTCTGGATCGTCGTCGCCTCCGTCTGCATTTATCTGATCGCGTACCGTTTTTATGGCCGCTATATCGCGAAGAACGTATTAGGGGTTGATGCGACGCGCATGACGCCTGCCGTGCGTCATAACGACGGGCTGGACTACGTTCCGACCGACAAAAAGGTGCTGTTCGGTCACCACTTCGCGGCGATTGCCGGCGCGGGACCGCTGGTGGGGCCGGTGCTGGCGGCGCAGATGGGCTACCTGCCGGGGATGATCTGGATCCTCGCGGGCGTGGTGCTGGCGGGGGCGGTGCAGGACTTTATGGTGCTGTTCGTCTCCACCCGCCGCGACGGGCGTTCGCTGGGCGAGCTGGTGAAAGAGGAGATGGGGGCAACCGCCGGGGTGATTGCGCTGGTGGCGACCTTTATGATCATGGTGATCATCCTCGCGGTGCTGGCGATGATCGTGGTGAAAGCGCTGACCCACAGCCCGTGGGGAACCTATACCGTTGCCTTCACCATTCCACTGGCGCTGTTTATGGGGATCTACATTCGCTATCTGCGCCCGGGGCGCATTGGTGAAGTGTCGGTGATTGGCCTGGTGTTCCTGGTGTTCGCCATTATCTCCGGCGGCTGGGTGGCGGAAAGCCCAACCTGGGCACCGTTCTTCGACTTTACAGGCGTACAGCTGACCTGGATGCTGGTGGGCTACGGCTTTGTGGCGGCGGTGCTGCCGGTGTGGCTGCTGCTGGCTCCGCGTGACTACCTCTCTACCTTCCTGAAAATCGGCACTATCGTCGGGCTGGCCATCGGCATTTTGATTATGCGTCCGACCCTGACCATGCCTGCGCTGACCAAATTTATTGACGGCACCGGCCCGGTCTGGACCGGTAACCTGTTCCCGTTCCTGTTTATCACCATCGCCTGCGGTGCGGTGTCTGGCTTCCACGCGCTGATTGCCTCCGGCACCACGCCGAAGATGCTGGCGAATGAAAATCAGGCCTGCCTGATTGGCTACGGCGGCATGCTGATGGAGTCCTTCGTCGCCATCATGGCGCTGGTCTCGGCCTGTATTATCGACCCGGGCGTGTACTTCGCGATGAACAGCCCGATGGCGGTGCTGGCACCTGCCGGAACCGTTGACGTGGTGGCATCCGCTGCACAGGTGGTGAGCGGCTGGGGCTTTGCCATTACCCCTGAAACGCTAACGCACATTGCTAATGAGGTGGGCGAGCAGTCGATCATTTCCCGTGCGGGCGGTGCGCCGACGCTGGCGGTGGGGATGGCCTACATCCTGCACGGCGCGCTGGGCGGGCTGATGGACGTCTCCTTCTGGTATCACTTCGCCATTCTGTTCGAGGCGCTGTTTATCCTGACGGCGGTGGATGCGGGAACCCGTGCGGCGCGCTTTATGCTGCAGGACCTGCTGGGGGTGATCTCTCCGAACCTGAAGCGTACCGATTCGCTCCCGGCTAACCTGCTGGCGACGGCGCTGTGCGTGCTGGCGTGGGGCTACTTCCTGCACCAGGGCGTGGTCGATCCGCTGGGCGGGATTAACACCCTGTGGCCGCTGTTTGGTATCGCCAACCAGATGCTGGCGGGCATGGCGCTGATGCTCTGCGCGGTGGTGCTGTTCAAGATGAAGCGCCAGCGTTATGCGTGGGTGGCGTTAGTGCCAACCGCATGGCTGCTGATTTGTACCCTGACGGCAGGCTGGCAGAAAGCCTTCAGCCCGGACAACAAGGTGGGCTTCCTGGCGATCGCCAACAAGTTCCAGGCGATGATCGACAGCGGTAAGATCCCGGCGCAGTACACCGAGTCGCAGCTGTCGCAACTGGTGTTTAACAACCGTCTGGACGCCGGGCTGACTATCTTCTTTATGGTGGTGGTCGTGGTGCTGGCGTTGTATTCTCTCAAAACCGCGCTGGCGGCGTTGAAAGTCGACAAGCCAACGGCGAAAGAGACACCTTACGAGCCGATGCCTGAAAACCTGGAAGAGATTGTCACCCAGGCCAAAGGGGCGCATTAACCTGTGTGCCGGGTGGCGCTAGCGCTTACCCGGCCTACATTTCCTGTGAGACCAGAATTATGTTCGACACCCTCTCCAAAGCAGGTAAATACCTGGGCCAGGCCGCCAAAATGATGATTGGCGTGCCGGACTACGACAACTACGTCGAGCATATGCGCGTCAACCATCCGGACCAGACGCCCATGACCTACGAAGAATTTTTCCGCGACCGTCAGGACGCCCGCTACGGCGGCAAGGGCGGGGCGAAGTGCTGTTAACCCTCTTTCGGTAAATAGAGGCTGATTTGCTCCTGCTTGCAGCCGTAAATGGCTGCCAGTTTTTCACGGGTGCGCTTTTGTGGGCGAGAGTCCAGGGCTTCCAGCTGTGACACGGCGGACTGGGTGATGCCGAGTTTCTCCGCCACCTCCTGCTGGGACATGCCGCGCAGGATACGCCACGCGGCCTGCAGGCTGACGTTCTGCCAGGTCATGATGCTGCACACTTCCCCAGGCAACTCCACGTCATCCAGACTATCGTGTTCGACCTCAATATCCTCCAGATCGTCGTCGGTTTCGTCGTCAATTTCTGCCATCTGTAAGAGCATACGAAAATATTCGTGATAGGGAATAACGACGTACTGCGTTTTCCCGTTATCGTCCTTGATTAGCTGTACAGCCATAGTTGGCACTCTCCTCATGCAGGTAAGTCGTTGAAGTTCTGCGCTTGACGGCCAAAACATAACAATGGTCATCGGGATCGTCCCGAAGCGTATAGACGATGCGGTAATCGCCTACGCGAAGCCGGAAATGATTTTCTGTCGTCGATATTTTTTTGATATCGGGCCGGGGAGCCGCGCGGTCATCCAGCTCGGAGAGCTTTACCTCAATGCGACGCTGATACCGCTCGTCAATCTTTGAAAACGCCTTCTTTGCACCATTGGACCAGACAATCTTCATCCGTACCTCCACTGTACGCCCACACAAAATATAAGGAAATAATAAGGCTATTAGATAAATTCCGAATTTCTAATGGGGTACTGTAGAGCGGCGAAAAAACGGGAGAAAGCGGCAAAATGCGAACCGTCGAGAGCGCTCGAGAAGGCCTCTGTCGGGCGACAGAGGCTTGCAGGAAAAATGCGATCAGGCGTTCAAACCGCCGTCCACGTCCAGGCCGGTACCGGAGATCTGCCCGGCAGCCGGGCTGGCAAGAAACGTGACCGCCGCTGCGACGTCTTCCGGCTGACCGTAGTGGCCCAATGCAATAAGCTGACGCTGAGAGTCAGCCTGGTCCCCGTCCTCCGGGTTCATATCGCTGTTGGTGGGGCCGGGGTGCACCAGATTAACGGTAATGCCGCGCGGCCCTAAATCACGGGCCAGCCCGCGGGTGAGGGAGTTGAGGGCCGATTTGGTCATCGAGTAGACGGCGATACCCGGCTGCGCCACGCGGTTTGCCAGACAGCTGCCGATGTTGATGATGCGCCCGCCGTCGGACATGTGCACCAGCGCTTCCTGAATGGCGATCACCACGCCGCGGATGTTGACGTTGATAAGGGCGTCGATGTCCGCCAGCGTCATGGACTCCAGCGGGCCGCCGCGCGCGATACCCGCGTTGTTAACCAGAATGTCCAGCCCGCCGAGGGAACGCGCCGCATGGGTGACGGCATCCTGAATCGCCTGCGCGCTGGCGCTGTCCGCCTGCACGGCTTCGCTGTGTCGTCCCAGCGCCTTAATCTCATCGGCGACCGCCTGGGCTTTATCGGCCGATTTTTCATACGTAATAATCACATCTGCACCGGCGCGCGCCAGCGAGAGTGCAATTGCCCGACCCAACCCGCGGCTGGCGCCGGTAACCAGCGCCTTTTTACCTGTTAAATCGATCTGCATGATGACCTCGTTGCAAGAGTAGAAAGAATCATCATTAGGTATAGCCTGTCGGCGCGATTAACGGCTGAAGGATTCCACTTTCTCAAACGCGGCGCGCAGAACGTCAGGCGTTAACGCAACCGGCAGATAGTGAATCGACTCCACCGGGCGCAGGGTGTGGGCAATGACCTTATCCAGCGCTTCCCGGTTATTGATGTCGACGTCCAGCGCGCGAAGCGTGGTCGGCAGGTTAAAACGCCGGTACGCCGTCACCAGCTGCGCCAGCACATCGTCCTGACCGAGCAGGGCGCTCTGCACCAGAATCCCGTAGGCTACCTTGGTGCCGTGCAGGTATTTTTCCGTCTGCGGCAGCACGGTTAAGCCGTTGTGTACCGCATGTGCTGCCGCCACGCGGGTATAGCGTTCGCCCAGACCGCCGACCATCCCGCCGCCGGCAATAATCGCATCCACCACGTCCCTGAACGCCTGGGTTTGTTCGCCGCGCTGCTGGTCGGCAAGCGCTTCCTCACTGTGTTCCAGCAGCACGTCGCGGATCGCCAGCGCGCCGTTGATGCCCAGCCGCACGGTCAGCGGCAGGTTCTCCGGCTCAGGTGCCAACACCACCGCTTCGTACCACTTCGCCAGCGTATCGCCGATGCCTGCCAGCAGATATTCCGCTGGGGCGTTAAGGACGATCTGCGGCTCCACCAGCACCAGGAAGTTGGCGTCGTCGAAGATCTCAAAATGCAGCGCCTGACCGGCATCGTTGTACCAGACGGAGAGCGGAGTCCACGCCGCGCAGGTGGCGGCAATGGTGGGGATGCCCACGAACGGAACGCCTAAACGACGCGCCACGGCTTTCACCGTATCCATCACCGCGCCGCCGCCGACGCCAATGACCACGCTCGCACCGCTGCCGGCTTCGTTCACCAGGTGGGTGACGTCGCGCTCGCTGCAGTGGCCCTTAAACAGCAGGCGTTTCGCGCCCGGCGCGTTAAAGCTCTCCGGCAGGAAAGGACGCGCGCCTTCGATAGCGCGCTCGCCGTAGATCCACACCGCGCGGGAAAGCTGTTCCGGGGTAAAGAAGTTATCCAGCTGCGCAAGGCTTCCGGGGTGAGAGAAGTAGTTCGCCGGGCCAGGCACGACGCGGATATCGGTGTTGCTCATGGTGTTGTCCTTTTTTAGCAAGCGCTAACCCGATGTTATGTCTGGACATCCGGATGGCTAATAATATTTCGCTTTATCTTATGCCTTTTCCGTCGTTGTCAGTCAACCGGAGCTGTGAAAAATTCGATAAATCAGAAGAGTAATGAAGGATTTACGCGGATGGTTTCCAGTCGCCTTGAGATGCGCGGTATCAGCCTGGCCTTTTCCGGCTTTCAGGCGCTGTCGCGCGTGAATTTCACCTTAACCGGCGGATCCGTACATGCGCTAACCGGTGCCAACGGCGCGGGGAAATCGACGCTGATGGCGGTGCTGTGCGGCACGCACGACCACTATGAGGGCGAGATCAGCATTAACAACCAGCCGGTGACGATCCGTGAACCGCTTGATGCCAAACGGCTGGGGATCCACCTCGTGCAGCAGGAGGTGGACGTGGCGCTGATCCCGGGGTTAAGCATTGCCGAGAACATCATGCTCGACCAGCTGGCGCAGCCGGGGCATCGCTTCAACTGGCGCGCGATCCGCCAGCAGGCGAGACAGGCGCTGGCGCAGCTGGATGTCTCTCTGGACGTACGCCGCTCCATCGACAGCTGTTCGCTGGCCGAAAAGCAGCAGATTTTGCTGGCGCGCGCCTTGTCCCACCACTGCCGTTTTTTGATTCTTGATGAACCCACCGCGCCGCTGGACGCGCACGAGAGCGAGCGCCTGTTTGCGGTGGTGAGACGTTTAAAGCAGCAGGGCATCGGCGTGGTGTTTATCTCCCACCGCATTCACGAGCTGAAGGCCATCTGCGACACCCTGACGGTGCTGCGCGACGGCAAGCTGATCGAATCCGGCCCGATGGCCGATCTGAGCGGCGAAGCGATCGTCGAGAAGATGCTCGGCCACGTGCTGAGCGATATCTATCCGCCTGCACGACCGCCGCACTGCAACGAAACGCTGCTGCGGGTGGAAGGTCTGCACGACGATGCGCTGCTGAAAGATATCTCCCTGCACCTGCGCAAAGGCGAAATCCTCGGGATTGCCGGGCTGGCGGGGGCGGGGAAAACAGAACTTTGCAAGGCGCTGTTTGGTGCCAGCAGAAGCCGCGTGGCAAACGGAGAGTTGAATCATCAATCCTGGCAGCCGCGCGACCCGGCCGACTCTGTGCTGCGAGGGCTGGCGCTGGTCCCGGAGGAGCGGCGCAAAGAGGGCATTTTTATCGACGAGCCGGTGAGCATGAACCTTGCCGTGTGCGCCGATAACAGCTTTTCGCGCTGGAGCCTGTTTGGCCATCGTCAGGCGTGGCGCTGGGCGGAAGAGGTGATTGCCCGCGTCGGCGTGCGCGCCCGTGGGCCGGGGCAGGTGCTGCGCCGCTTATCCGGCGGCAACCAGCAGAAGGTCGCCATCGGTAAATGGCTGCGCAATGACGCCAGCGTGCTGATATTCGACGAGCCAACCAAAGGCGTGGACGTGAAGGCCAAAACCGACCTGTTCCAACTGATTGACGGCCTGGCGCGCGAGGGCAAAGGGGTGATTTACGCCTCGGGCGAATTTGCCGAACTGGTCGGGTTGTGCGACCGCATCTGCGTGCTGTGGGACGGGCGCATCGTGGCGGAAATCGCCGGGGCCGAGGCCCGCGAAGAGACACTACTTTATTATTCAACCGGAGGAACGGCGTCGTGAGCAAGGCCCTTTCAGTGAACGCGGCGGCGTCTGGCCGTCAGCAGATTTTCGATTTTCTCTACAGGTGGGGCATGCTGTTGACCGTCGTCGCGCTGGTGGCCGTCTTTGGCCTGGCGTCGGACAGCTTCCTCGATCCGAACAACATCATCAATATTCTGCGCTCGATTGCCATCGTAACGGTGATTGCCATTGGCGTGTCGATTTCATTGACCATCGGCGGGTTCGATCTCTCTGTCGGATCTACCGCGTCGCTGGCGAACGCGCTGGTGATTTCCCTTTTCGTCTGGCACGGCTTTGGTACCACCGAGTCGATTCTGATCACCCTCGCGCTCTGCACGCTGGTGGGGCTGTTTAACGCCTTCCTGATCGTCATCCTGCGCATTCCGGACATGCTCGCAACGCTTGCCAGCCTGTTTGTGATCCAGGGCGTGGCGATGACCTACAGCTACGGCGGCTCGATTACCGAGAACATGGTGCTGCCGAGCGGCGACATGGCGGAAGGAACCATTCCGGCGGCGTTCAGCCTGCTGGGGCAGGTGCCGACGATTGTGATCGTCATGCTGGTGGTGACCGTCCTTGCGCAGCTGGGGCTGTCGTTGACCACTCACGGACGCCGGATGTACGCCATCGGCGGCAACCCCGAAGCCGCGCGTCTCTCCGGCATTCGCACTACGCGCTACAAGGTGGCGGCCTACGTGATCGCCTCGCTGCTGGCGGGCCTGGGCGGGATTTTGCTGGCCTCGCGCATTGGCTCCTCGCAGGTGAATGCGGGTGGCGGATACCTGATGGACGCGGTGGCGGCGGCGTGGATTGGCTTCTCGCTGGCAGGTTCAGGCAAGCCGAACGCGCTGGGTACGCTGGTCGGGGCGGTCATTCTTGGCGTGCTGTCGAACGGGCTGGTGATGCTCTCCGTCCCGTATTACGCCATGGACATTATAAAAGGGCTGGTGCTTGCGGTAGCGCTGGCGATTACCTACATACAAAAACGCTGACAACACAACGGGATAAAAAAATGAAAAAGATTGCACTCTCTTTAGTGGCGCTTGGGCTGCTCGCTTCTCTGCCAGGCTTTGCGGCTACGCCCGCGCCGCTTCCGGCCGCCATTGCCAACCATGACGGCCCGATCCGCATCGCGGTGATCCGTAACCTCGGCTCAGACGACAACACCACGCAGTTTATTGCCGGTGCGATTCAGGAAGGGAAAAAGCTCGGGTTTAAGGTCAGCACCTTTTTAAGCAACGGGGACGATGCCAAATTCCAGGACTTCGTGAACCAGGCGATCAGCCAGAAATATGACGGGATTATCCTGTCTCAGGGGCGCGATCCGTACTCCACCGCGCTGGTGAAGAAAGCGGTGGATGCCGGGATCAAAGTCTCGGTATTTGATACCGCCGTTAACGGTGAGATCCCGGGCGTGACCGTCACCCAGCAGGACGATGCCTCTCTGACAAATCTCTCCTTCGGCCAGCTGGCGAAAGATTTCAACGGCAAAGCCAATATCGTCAAGCTGTGGGTGGCGGGCTTCCCGCCAATGGAGCGTCGTCAGGCGGCGTATAAAGAACTGCAAAAGCAGTATCCGGACATCAAAGAGCTGGAGTCTATCGGTGCCGTCTCCTCTGACGTGCAGGGTGATACCGCCAACAAGGTGGGCGCGATCCTGGCGAAATACCCGAAAGGCAAAATCGACGCCATCTGGGGCACCTGGGACGCCTTCAGCCAGGGCGCGTATAAGGCGCTGAAGGAGAACGGCCGCACCGAGATCAAGCTCTACAGCATCGACATCTCCAACCAGGATCTGCAGCTGATGCGCGAACCGGGCAGTTCGTGGAAGGTGAGCGTGGCGGTGGATCCGAAGCTGATTGGCGCGACGAACGTGCGTCTGGTGGCGAACAAGATTGCCGGGGAAGCGACGCCTGCGACCTACGATTTCAAAGCGGCAGCCATTCCTCAGGCGCTGCTGACTGCTCAGCCGGGCCCGGTGAACGTGGCGTCTCTGGGCAAAATCATTCCGGGCTGGGGCCAGACGGAAGATTTTATCGCGCCGTGGTTTGCGACGCTGGAAGCGAAAAATAAATAAAAACAAGCCGGGTGGCGGCTGCGCCTTACCCGGCCTACATTTCGCACCCGTAGGCCCGGTAAGCGTAGCGCCACCGGGCGTAAGGAGCATAAGGTGTCTCAATTACCCCCTCCCGAATACAGCCGCAATATGCGGCTGATTGGCCATAGCGACCAGGGCGGTCGCCCGGACGGCGTGCAGCTGATGGTGCATCGCGGTTTCGCCTATATCGGCCATATGGTGTCGCAGGGCTTTTCGATTGTCGACGTGCGCGACCCGAAGAACCCGAAAACGGCAGGCTACGTGCCCGCGCCGCCCGGCACCTGGAACGTGCACCTGCAGGCGCATGACGACCTGCTGCTGGTGATCAACGCCCGGGATCTGTTTGCCGATGCCCGCTTTGCCGACGAAAAGGTCTACTACACCCGTCAGGTGGGGGAGACCGTCAGCGACGTGCAGGACAAAGGCTGGAGCGCCGGGCTGCGCGTCTTTGATATCTCCACGCCGGACAGGCCGCGTGAAATCGGCTTTCTGTCGCTGAGCGGCATTGGCATTCACCGCATCTGGTACGTCGGCGGGCGCTGGGCGTACGTCTCGGCGCTGATCGACGGCTTTACCGACTACATCTTCCTGACCATCGATCTGGCAGACCCGCGTAAGCCTGAAGTGGCAGGGCGCTGGTGGCTGCCGGGGATGAACCAGGCCGAAGGGGAAAAGCCGAACTGGCCGGAAGGGAAACGCTACGCGCTGCACCACGCGATTATCGCCGGGGATACCGCCTACGGAAGCTGGCGCGACGGCGGCCTGACGCTGCTGGACGTGAAGGACCGCACCCAGCCGAAGCTCATTAGCCACCGCAACTGGAGCCCGCCGTTTGGCGGCGGGACGCACACCGCGCTGCCGCTGCCGGATCGCGATTTGCTGGTGGTGCTGGACGAGGCGGTGCTCGACAATCAGGAAGACGGCGAAAAGCTGATCTGGCTGTTTGATATCCGCGAGCCGTCGAACCCGGTGAGCATCTCGACCTTCCCACAGCCGGATGAAACCGACTACGTGGCGAAAGGGGCGCATTTCGGCCCGCACAACCTGCACGAGAACCGGCCGGGGAGCTTTGTCAGCTCAACGCTGATTTTTGCGACGTATCAGAACGCGGGCGTGCGGGCGTACGACATTTCGAACCCGTATCGACCGGTGGAAACGGGGGCGCTGGTGCCCGCCGCGCCGGAGAGAATGATGGACACGCGGCCCAATCGCCCTCAGGTGATCCAGTCGTGCGACGTGTTTGTGGATGCGCAGGGGATTATTTACAGCACGGATTATAACGGCGGGTTATCGGTGATTGAGTATTTGGGGTGAGTTTTTGCCGGGTGGCGGCTTCGCCTTACCCGGCCTACATTCGAATCGTAGGCCCGGTAAGCGCAGCGCCACCGGGCACAAAGCTGGCACTCAGCTGTACTGCCGCACTCGTGCCACCAGCTCTTCCGCGCTGTCGATGCGGTCGGCAATGACGATCAGCGCTTTACCGAGCGTAATGGCGTGACGCAGGCATTCGTGGCGCATGGCGTCATCCGCAATGGTGTCGATATCCGCCACGTGGGAAAGCCCGACGCTTCGGCGAATCAGCTCGGTGCCGCAGAACCCGATGGCATCGTGCCAGACCTTTTTCAGAAACGCGGAGGCATAGCCCGGCGCGCTCAGCGCCGCGTCACGGGTTTTCTCGTTTGCCAGCGCCTGGAAGCGTTCCGCGAAGGTATTCCACAGCTCCTGAATATCGGTCAGGCGCTGCTCGCGCGCGGCGGCGGCATCGCGAATGCCCAGGTGCCCAGGCAGGCCGCAGAAGTTCAGCAGCAGGTTACCGATGGCGGTGCCGATATCAAAGCCAATCGGCCCGAAATAGCCGAACTCTGCGTCGATGGCCTTCAGGCTGCCGTCGGCCACAAAAATCGACCCGCTGTGGATATCGCCGTGCAGCAGGGCTTCAGCCTGAGAAAAGAAACGGTGCTTCAGGGAAGCCACGGCAACTTTAAGCTGGGCGTCGTCGCGCAGGGCCGCAACGTCATTTTCCAGCTCGGCCGGGTAGCTGTTGCGTTCGTGGATCTGGTACGG
Organism: Colias nastes; assembly: GCA_907164665.1. NCBI lineage: Eukaryota > Metazoa > Arthropoda > Insecta > Lepidoptera > Pieridae > Colias > Colias nastes. The sequence continues at coordinate 232,669 of CAJQZM010039485.1, forward strand.
ATCGTTAAAGAACAGATCTTCGGTGATCTCGCACATCTCCGGGTTGATGAATTTCGCCACCTGCGCTTTTTTCGCGTGGGGGTGCAGGTAGAAATCGCTGGTGTGGAACAGCGCGTGCGCGAGGTATTCGCCCAGCTGCTGCGCCGCCTGCGGGTAGTAAATGTTGTTGATCAGCTCGCCGCGCCAGATGCGATGGCTGGAGAGATCTTCCATCACCATTACCGCCAGCTCCGGGTCGAAGTGGTGGATTTTCACGGTGTGCTGCGGGCTGTGCTGGTAGTGCTCGACCAGCGTTTGCGCTTCAAGACGGGCGCGGTCCAGCGTCAGCGGCCAGGACTCCCCGACGCAGCGCACGTAGGGCAGCGCCTGCTTGACGATGATGCGGCTCGCGCCCGCGCCGTCGAAAATTTTGAACACCAGATTGAGGTTGCCGTCGCCTATCTCCTGCGCCTCCACCAGCGATGATGGGTCATCAAGGCCGCCAAACTGCCTGGCATATTCCACGGCGTCCTGAGCGGTAAAGGTACGGTATTGCGACATGGCCTGTTCCTCACGGGTTTGCTAATAAAGACATGTAGACGTCTATACATCTGGATTTCATCCTGACACAATGTGCTACAACAACGCAACAGGGAATTAACGACATGCAGACATTACAGACGACCAGCCTGCGGGTGGCGAATAATCAGCTCTTTATTCTCGACCAGCAGGCGCTTCCGCAGGAGAAACGCTGGCTGGACGCCTCGACCGTAGAGGCGCTGGTTGGGCACATTCATGCCCTGCGGGTGCGCGGCGCGCCGCTGATTGGTCTCTCTGCAAGCCTGCTGCTGGCGCTGCTGGCGGAAAACGGCAAAAGTCGCGACGAGCTGGCGGCGGCGCTGGAAACCCTGCGCGCCTCCCGCCCGACGGCGGTGAACCTGATGAACAATCTCGACCGCATGAAGATTGCGCTGTGGCAGGAAGATTATGTTCCGGCGCTGGTGGCTGAGGCGCTGCGCCTGATTGACGAAGATAAACAGCTCTGCGACGCGATTGCGAAAGCCGGTAGCGCGCTGGTAAAACCCGGCAGCCGCCTGCTGACCCACTGCAACACCGGCGGGCTGGCAACGGCGGGCGTCGGTACCGCGCTCGGCGTCATTGCCCGCGCGCATCAGGACGGCAACGTCAGCAGCGTCTGGGTCGATGAAACCCGTCCGCTGCTGCAGGGCGGCAGACTGACCGCGTGGGAGCTTGGCGAGCTGGGCGTGCCGTATCAGCTCATCACCGATTCCATGGCCGCCAGCCTGATGGCGAAAGGGCAGGTCGACGCCGTATGGGTGGGCGCAGACCGTATTGCCGCCAACGGCGATGTGGCAAATAAAATTGGTACCTACTCTCTGGCGGTACTGGCGAAATTCCACGGAATTCCGTTCTACGTCGCCGCGCCGCATACCACGCTCGACCCGGACTGCCCGAACGGGGACGCGATCCCCATCGAGCAGCGTGCCGCCAGCGAAGTCACGGGCGTGGCAGGGAGCTTTGGCGCGGTGCAATGGGCACCGGAAAATGCACGGGTCTATAACCCGGCCTTTGACGTTACGCCTGCCTCGCTGATTAGCGGCTGGGTGCTGGATACGGGCGTGGTCACGCCGCAAGAGGTGGCGGAAGGGAAATTCGCCTGAGTCCGGCTATCCTTTAAGGGGTTCCCTTAAGAGGACAATATCGTGACGCTCGATCCTGAAACTGACTTAAAACTGGAGCGCGTGGTGGATGCCCCGCGCGACCTGCTGTGGCTGTGCTGGACCACGCCGGAACACATCAAAAACTTCTTCATTCCTGCTCCCCATAAGGTGACCGAATGCGACCTCGACCTGCGCGTGGGCGGGCGGTTCAACACCGTGTTTGAGGTGGACGGGCAGCGGATGGATAATCGGGGCGTATTTCTTGAAATCGATCCCGGTAAAAAGCTGGTCTTTACCGACGGTTATACCGAAGGCTGGAAACCGGCCGAGAAGCCGTTTATGACGGCGATCCTGCTGCTGGAAGACGTCGGCGAGGGCAAAACCCGCTATACGGCGATAGCGCGTCATCCGACGAAGGACATCCGCGAGCAGCATGAGCAGATGGGCTTCCACGAAGGGTGGGGCATTGTGCTGGACCAGCTGGTGGGGTATGTGAAGGGGCTTAACGCGTAGTGCGCGCTGATGCCCTCACCCCGGCCCTCTCCCACAGGGAGAGGGAGAAAAGATTATGCGAGGCGTGGATAAGCATCCGCGATCGCATCACCCGTAAACTGGGCCACCCAGCCTTCCGGGTTATCGAAAATACGAATCGCCGTAAAGTTCGGCTCTGAACCCATATCGAACCAGTGCGGCGTGCCCGCGGGTACGGAAATCAGGTCGTTTTTCTCGCACAGCACCTGATACACCTCATCGTCAATGTGCAGGCAGAACAGCCCCGCGCCTTCCACGAAGAAGCGCACTTCGTCTTCACCGTGGGTGTGTTCGTTCAGGAACTTTGCGCGCAGCGCCTCTTTCTGCGGGTTGTCGGCGCGCAGGCTGATCACGTCCCAGCTCTGGTAACCCTTTTCTGCGACCAGTTTGTTAATTGCATGTTGATACGCCTCGATCACGACTTCAGGCGCGGGATCCTGGCCTAAATCGCGGTCAGCTGCCCAGCGTTCAAACCGCACGCCTTTGGCGTTGAGCTGTTGGGCAATTTCGGCGGCGTCGGTGCTGTGCCACTGGTGCTGACTGGCGTCTTTATCGGAATAAATGGTCAATGCGCTCATGAAGGGATCTGCTCCGGATTAATCTCGTCAAACTGGTGGACCTGATGATGATGGCTTGCGCCGTCATCATCGCCGCGAATCAGCTGCAGGGTGCGAAAACCTGCCTGTTCAGCCGCGTCCAGCTCCTGATGGATATCCGACAGGAACAGGATCTGCGACGGGGCGATGCCCGTTTGCGCCGCAATGTTTTGATAAGACTGCACCTCGCGCTTGGCGCCGATGTGGGTATCAAAATAGCCGCTGAACAGATGAGTAATATCACCTTCGTCGCTGTAGCCAAATAACAGTTTCTGCGCGGCGACGGAGCCCGAGGAATAAACATAGAGATCAATGCCTTGCGCTTTCCACTTTTCCAGCGCAGGCAGGACGTCCGGGTAGAGGTGGCCGGTAAAGTCGCCGTTCACGTAGCCGTCGTGCCAGATGATCCCCTGCAGGGCTTTGAGCGCCGTGGATTTGCGATCTTCGTCCATAAAGGCAAACAGGGCATCGATAAGCTCGCTGACGCTGGCGTGCGGGTGACCGATTTCATCACGCAGGTTGTCCAGAATGGATGTGACCGGCTCGGCGTACTGCTGTGCGGTGACGAAGGCCGCCAGCCGCTCACGCGCATAGGGGAACAAAACATCATGGACAAAACGGATATCGCTGGTGGTGCCTTCAATATCCGTCACAATTGCGCGAATCATACTCTCTCCAGTTGTCGTAAACGCATTTCACATTCAAACAGGAATTCCAGTCCTTCCAGATGACGGCGGGCTTCGGCCACGTCGCGTCCCCAGCAGGTTAAGCCATGACCGCGCAGAAGAAAACCATAATTAAGCGGGCGTTCCTGCGCGTAATGGGCGATGCGCGAGGCGAGGGCATCTATGTCCTGGTCGTTATCAAATACCGGGATGGAAACCGTATCCAGATGCGTGGTCTGTCCGGTGAGGGATTTTTGCATCTCAAAGCCGCTAATATTCAGTTCAGCCTCTTTCACCAGGCGCGACAGTACCGTGGCGTTGACCGTGTGCACGTGCAGCACGGCATTGGCCTCCGGGAACAGGCGATAAATAAGGGTGTGTAGCCCCGTTTCGGCTGATGGCTTACGACCAGACGGCGCGCGGTTGGTGGCGATCTCCACCTGCAGAAAATCCTCCGTCGTCAGGCTGCCTTTGTCTTTGCCGGATTCGCTGAGCCAGCACAGGCGTTCGTCCTGACGCACCGACATGTTGCCGCCGGTGGCGGGTGCCCAGCCTTTGGCGCCAATCCAGCGGCAGGCGTCGACCAGATGTGTGAGTTGCAGGTTGTCTGTCATTTCCTTTTACCCTCGCGGCCAGGAATATTCATATGGTTTAGACGTCTAAGCGTCTTGATTGCCAAAGACTAACATCGTGTTATAGTGGCAGCAACATAAGTATTACAAGCAGGCACAGCACAATGAGCAATAACGCATTGATTCCGCAGAGTAAACTCCCCAATCTCGGCACCACCATCTTTACGCAGATGAGCGCCCTGGCGCAGCAGCACAACGCCATTAACCTTTCGCAGGGGTTCCCGGATTTCGACGGTCCGACCTATCTGCAGGAGCGTCTGGCGTACCACGTGGCGCAGGGGGCGAATCAGTATGCGCCAATGACGGGCGTGCAGGCGTTGCGTGACGCCATTGCGGATAAAACGGCAGAGCTGTATGGCTATAAGCCCGATGCGAACAGCGAGATCACGGTGACGGCCGGGGCGACCGAAGCGCTGTATGCGGCGATTACCGCGCTGGTGCGTGCGGGCGATGAAGTCATTTGTTTTGATCCGAGCTACGACAGCTACGTGCCAGCCATCGAGCTTTCCGGCGGCGTGGTGAAACGCGTGGCGCTCCAGCCACCGCATTTCCGCCCTGACTGGCAGGCGTTTGCCGCGCTGCTGAGCGATAAAACCCGTCTGGTGATCCTGAATACGCCGCACAACCCGTCGGCGACGGTGTGGCAAAAGGCCGATTTCGCCTCGCTGTGGCAGGCCATTGCCGAACGTGAGATTTACGTACTGAGCGATGAAGTCTACGAGCACATCTGCTTTGCAGAGGAAGGGCACGCCAGCGTGCTGGCGCATCCGCAGCTTCGCGAGCGGGCAATCGCCGTGTCGTCATTTGGTAAAACCTATCATATGACCGGCTGGAAAGTGGGATATAGCGTGGCACCAGCCGCCATCAGCGCTGAGCTGCGCAAGGTGCACCAGTATCTGACATTTGCCGTGAATACGCCTGCTCAGCTGGCGCTGGCGGACATGCTGCGTGCGGAACCTGAGCACTATCGCGAGCTGCCGCGTTTCTACCGTGAAAGACGGGATCTGTTTGTGTCTGCGCTGAGCCAAAGCCGTCTTGAGATTTTGCCTTCCGAAGGGACTTACTTCCTGCTGGCGGACTACAGCGCCATTTCCGATCTGGACGACGTGAGCTTTTGCCAGTGGCTGACAAAAGAGGTGGGCGTGGCCGCCATTCCGCTGTCGGTGTTCTGCGCCGATCCCTTCCCGCATAGGCTGATTCGCCTTTGCTTTGCGAAACAGGAATCGACGCTGCTTGCGGCGGCAGAGCGCTTGAACAGGCTCTGATTATTTTACCGTCCAGGCTTCTGAGTAACGACGGTCTGCGAAGAGTTCCAGCAGGCCGTTGATTTGCTTGAGGCGCAACACTTCATCGTTATCCATCCCCAGCTCCTTGCCAATCCTCTCGTCGTTCCAGCCAAGCTGAACCAGTTCACGAACAATCTCTGACATGGCGTTGATCTGGTGCCGCCCGCGGGCGCGGTTATGGCGAATGGTCGCCGCCATGCGGTTATGTTTGTCCTGCCGATCTTCGCGCAGGCAGGTGACGGGCAAGTACCCTTTGAGCTGGCGCTTTAACGACGCCCGGTTGGTGCCAATCTCATGGCGATGAAAACCATCGACAATTTCGTAGTGCTGAGATGCATTTTGCGTCACAACGATAGGTTGCGTGAATCCATCAAGTTCCAGGGATTTACTTAGTAGCCGTTTTTCCGGTGGCGCAACGTTATTAGGGTTGTAGTCGTTGGCGGTGATATTGTCCTGTTTCACCCAGAGCACGCAGTCTATAGGTTGCTCGCTAAACGGGCTGTTTTTGTGTATCGCTGCTCGCAGGGCATTAATGGCGTTTATTCGGTCCTCTTCGGGAAGTGACTGCAGGTAGGTATCTATTTCGTTGATTATTCGCTGTCGCATAAAATTCCCCACTCCTTGCGTTTTGCCTTCACTCTGTCGCTGTAGCGCTGATAGTGTTTAGGTTTATTTGGGCTGAACGAGAGCGCCCGGCACCAGTAGTCGTTATTAAGTAAAACCTTACAAATACGTCGCCACGAGGGAATATCTTTTGCGCCGATGTCACCTTCCTGCGTGTCGGGAATATCGTCCATACCTCTCTTTTGATACCAGTGAAGATACACCGCGATTTTATTGCGGTAATGTTCAGCGGTATTTTGCGGCATGCTGTCGAGCAGCAGCATGGCGTATTCGCGCCAGCATAGATGTTCGGGTTTGAGTATTTTGCGGTGACCATAAAAATGGTTGTCGTGACCAGCGTAAATTCCCCCGCTGCGCACGCCGCTGACACGTTCGCACATTGCGGCCCAGCGATCGGGTTCGACCACATGGTAGAGCCAGAGTCCCTGACGCTGCTCGGGACCAAAAGGTTCGCAGATACGCATGTAGCGCGGGGGCACACCGGCCTGGTACATCAGGTCGTAAAGTGGGTTGTAGCAGCAGCCGGTTTTTGCAAACCAGGTCCAGATATCGGCCGTTTTCCAGTCATAAAGCGGGTAGATATACCAGGCGTGCCCGCCCGGTGCGACCGTCGTCCAGGGTTTGTCATCAGAGAACCGTTGTTTACGCGCTGAAGCGATGGCCAGAAAGCGGTTATAGGATTCATCGGCGCGGATCCCAACCATGACTGCTGCAGGGCGTTTTTGTGCGTACCATTCCGCAAAATCGCGGACGAAGGCTTCGAACGTCATACCCTGCTGATAAAAATCGAAATAGTGTGGATCGGTAATGGCATCTTCTGGCGGTTGACGAACCCAGTGAGTGTCGGGCGCCCAGCATTGCCATTCAGGTTGAAACTGAGACAGGGAGTTCTGGGTGGTTATCGGTAGCGCGACCCACCAGAACTGATTAATGACGTCCTGATAAAGCGCTCGCACTGTTTCAATATGCTTAATGGTTAATGAGAACTGCGCTTCCCAGTCCAAAAATAAGATATCTATTTTTCGTTTTAGCCGCCGTGCCTGCCGGGCGACAAGGTGTAGCATCACGGTAGAATCTTTTCCGCCAGAAAAGGAGACGCACACCTTTGGAAAATTGTTAAGCGTCCAGTCTATGCGTTCTACAGCGGCTTCAAGAACATTTTCCCGTAGTGGGATTTTATAGATCGACATGGTTCATCGCATCCTGCGTGGTAAATGCCTAAATGAAATTCAAGCTTATTATGAAAGTAATTTCCCTTACTTTCACGAAATCATTTTCTTTCCCCTGTTTTTAATAATGTACCTTGCAAATGATTCTTAATCAGTTAAAGGGGAAAAACAGAGTTTATGCATTTTCTCAATGAATGTTGAGAAAACGCTGCTGTTCAGTGATGAACGACTATAGAGCATATAGACATGCATCTGGGGAAGTTCAAAGGGGGGGGTAATCAGTTTTAATTTTAACGCGTCTTTATATGTCTCAAAGATTGAAACGGGAATAAAGCCTAATAAATCCGATGCGCTGATCATAGAGATGAGCGAGCTGACGGAGTCAGTACGAAACGCGATGTTTCTCTCCGGGAAGACGTCATTGGCGCGGTTCTGGAATTCCTTAACGCCCGGGTGAGTACTCTGGTAAAAGGTAAACTTCTCCCGGTATAACGCTTCGGCTGTAGCCGGGTCGGCAATCCTCGGATGGCCGTCTCTGCAGATTAGCACTATCGGCACCGTGGTAAAGTGAGTGCAGACCACAGAGCGGTTATTTATCGGTGCATTAGTGAAGATCAGATCCGCTTTACGGTACGCAAGCAGATCCTCTGCGGATTCCGAGGAGAGAAGCATATCGCGTTGTTCTATTTCATAATTATCTTCAGCCATTAACAGCTTCATCGGTTCGAGCATATAACCGGGCGACACCATTTGAGAGCAGTAAATGACGAAGTTTTTCTTGACCCCAGAGTGATGCATCAGGTTGATCGTTTGCTCAATCTGGTTGAGATTCTGTTCAAGATGGTGGTGCAGGTTGATGCCTACCGTGGTCGGTGTAATCCCCTTACCGGAACGGATAAAAAGGGGGTCATTGAGCTGGTTGCGCAGGCGTTGCAGCGATTGGCTCACGGCAGAAGGCGTGATATAGAGCGTCTCGGCGGCCTTACTGATACTGAGATGTTGGTAAATACATTCGAAAATGACTAACAGATTGAGATCGAATTTTTTAAGCTCATAGAGATTTGCCATTTTTAGTCCTGCGGATGCCGGGTTTGCTGAAGTTATCACATTACTGATAACTATAGATTGAAGTTAACCATTTACAATCTTTGTGGTTCACTGACTTAATTTTATTTTAAAATCATCTTAATATATCACGGCGTCAGATTAATGAAATAGAACTTCAAGAGCGATTAAGATAATTTTATCTTTAAAGTCTGATTGGCTTTTTTGAATGACAAACGACATTTATATATGGCGGGAAATTCATAATAAAATTAAATCTATAACCTTCCGAAATTATTTTCGATTTTGCCTATCACAGTCATAGGCAGGAATGCCACTCTTATGGATTGCTCAACGCCGGGACGGATGGTGTAATCAAAGCGCTGTTACCGCCTTGATACTCTAGGTTGTAGAGCGCAACGCAACGCCAGTTTCGGCTGGCACTGAATGTACCTGCGGGGAATTCAGGTATCAGGGCCGCCCGTTGAGGCGGCCTTTTTACTTTCAGGCTTTCCTGTAAAAGGTTCACCTTGTTGTCTTGTCGAGGTTGTAAGGTTTGGCTGATTGATTTGATAAAGCATACGCATTAGCCCCGATGAATAAAGTTGGTTACCTTACATCTCAACGAAAACACGGAGGAAGTACAGATGTCTTTGATTAATACCAAAATTAAACCTTTCAAAAACCAGGCGTTCAAAAACGGTGAGTTCATCGAAGTTACCGAGAAAGATACCGAAGGCCGCTGGAGCGTCTTCTTCTTCTATCCGGCTGACTTTACCTTCGTTTGCCCGACTGAACTGGGTGACGTAGCGGACCATTACGACGAACTGCAGAAGCTGGGCGTAGACGTTTACTCAGTGTCTACCGATACCCACTTCACCCACAAAGCATGGCACAGCAGCTCTGAAACCATCGCGAAAATCAAATACGCGATGATCGGCGACCCGACTGGCGCCCTGACCCGTAACTTCGACAACATGCGTGAAGATGAAGGCCTGGCTGACCGTGCCACCTTCGTTGTTGACCCGCAGGGCATTATCCAGGCTATCGAAGTTACCGCTGAAGGTATCGGCCGTGATGCTTCTGACCTGCTGCGTAAAGTGAAAGCTGCTCAGTACGTGGCTTCTCACCCAGGCGAAGTGTGCCCGGCGAAATGGAAAGAAGGCGAAGCGACGCTGGCTCCATCCCTGGACCTGGTCGGCAAAATCTAAGTCTGTAAAGCCTGGCGGCGCTGCGCTTGCACAGGCCTACAGTATCGTAGGCCGGGTAAACGAAGTGCCACCCGGCAATCAATGGGCGCCCCCGCGCCCATTTCGTTCCAGCACCATGATGCAAGTTGCATTCAGGCCGCCCGCATAAGGCAGCTTGCATGATGACGTCTTAAGAGAGGGAAGAACAATGCTCGACACAAACATGAAAACCCAGCTCAAGGCCTACCTTGAGAAACTGACCAAACCCGTTGAGCTGATTGCCACGCTGGATGACAGCGCCAAATCGGCAGAGATCAAGGAACTGCTGGCGGAGATCGCCGAACTGTCGCCGAAAGTAACTTTCAAAGAAGACAACGCGCTGGCCGTTCGTAAGCCCTCTTTCCTGATTACCAACCCAGGCTCTGACCAGGGACCGCGCTTTGCCGGATCTCCGCTGGGTCACGAATTTACCTCACTGGTGCTGGCGCTGCTGTGGACCGGTGGTCATCCGTCAAAAGAAGCGCAGGCGCTGCTGGAGCAGATCCGCGATATCGACGGTGATTTCGAGTTTGAAACCTATTACTCGCTCTCCTGCCACAACTGCCCGGACGTGGTGCAGGCGCTGAACCTGATGTCAGTTCTGAACCCGCGCATTAAGCACACGGCGATTGACGGCGGTACCTTCCAGAATGAAATCACCGATCGCAACGTGATGGGCGTTCCGGCGGTCTACATGAACGGTCAGGAGTTTGGCCAGGGCCGTATGACCCTGACGGAAATCGTGGCCAAAGTGGACACCGGCGCAGAAAAACGTGCGGCAGAAGAGCTGAACAAACGCGATGCCTACGACGTGCTGATCGTCGGTTCCGGCCCGGCGGGCGCAGCGGCGGCGGTTTACTCCGCACGTAAAGGGATCCGCACCGGCCTGATGGGCGAACGTTTTGGCGGTCAGGTGCTCGATACCGTGGATATCGAAAACTACATTTCCGTGCCAAAAACGGAAGGTCAGAAACTGGCAGGCGCACTGAAGGCGCACGTCAGCGACTACGACGTGGACGTGATCGACAGCCAGAGCGCCAGCAAGCTGGTTCCTGCTGCGGTTGAAGGCGGTTTACACCAGATTGAAACCGCATCCGGCGCGGTGCTGAAAGCGCGCAGCATTATCATTGCCACCGGCGCAAAATGGCGCAACATGAACGTCCCGGGCGAAGATCAGTACCGTACCAAAGGCGTGACCTACTGTCCGCACTGCGACGGCCCGCTGTTTAAAGGTAAACGCGTGGCGGTGATCGGCGGCGGTAACTCCGGCGTGGAAGCGGCTATCGACCTGGCGGGTATCGTTGAACACGTGACCCTGCTGGAATTTGCCCCGGAGATGAAGGCCGATCAGGTGCTGCAGGACAAAGTGCGCAGCCTGAAAAACGTCGATATCGTGCTGAACGCGCAGACCACGGAAGTGAAGGGCGACGGCAGTAAAGTGACGGGGCTGGAATACCGCGACCGCGTGAGTGGCGATGTTCACAGCGTGGCGCTGTCAGGCATCTTCGTGCAGATTGGCCTGTTGCCAAACACCACCTGGCTGGAAGGCGCGATTGAGCGCAATCGCATGGGCGAGATCATCATCGATGCGAAATGCGAAACCAGCGTGAAGGGCGTGTTTGCGGCGGGCGACTGTACCACCGTGCCGTACAAACAGATCATCATTGCCACTGGCGAAGGTGCGAAGGCGTCGCTGAGTTCGTTTGACTACCTGATTCGCACCAAAACCGCATAATAAAAGAAAGTAAGACGACACCTGCAATAGCAAGAGGCCACCGAAAGGTGGCCTCTGTTTTTTTACCGGACCACCATCACCGGAATGTGGGTGTGGCGGATCACGCTGGAGGCGTTAGAGCCCAGCAGGTGAGTGGTGATCGACGGATTACGCGAGCCAATCACCACCACGTCGGCTTTCAACTCACCGGCCAGTTCGTTTACGGCATCACGCACGCTGCCAAAACGGACGTGGGTTTTGATGCGCGATGGGTCAATGCTGAAGTGCTCAACCATGGTTTGCAGTCGGGTTTCGGCTTCGTGCTGAAGGTGCTCTTCGAAGCGACGCACGTCGGCGGCAAAACGATGCAGGCTCAGGCTGGCCGAACCCGGTAATACATGAAGAAGATGAATAATGCCGTCCTGCTGCGCAAGGAACTCCGCGTGGCGAACGGCCTTGTCGCTCAACTCCATCTCAAAAACATCAACCGGCATAATGATTGTCTGATACATACCCGTTTCTCCTTGTTTATAAACGCTGAATTCATTCAAACATAAAATATTATCGCTTTCTGTAATCTGAACAGCACTTTTCTATTCCGCCAGGATAAATCTCAAAACGGCCTGATTTCAGGGCTGACCTTCAGAGGACGCTACCCTTTTAGAAGCTTACTCACATCCTTTCGGAGGTCGCATGAAAGCACTCACGTACCACGGTCCACACCATGTTCGCGTGGATAATGTTCCCGATCCCGTCATTGAACAACCTGACGATATCATCCTGCGCGTCACGGCGACGGCGATCTGTGGATCCGATCTGCATCTCTACCGCGGTAAGATCCCGAAGGTCGAGCATGGCGACATTTTTGGTCATGAGTTTATGGGTGAAGTGGTCGAAACCGGCAGGGATGTGAAGAACGTGCAGAAGGGTGAGCGGGTCGTGATCCCCTTCGTGATTGCCTGTGGCGACTGCTTTTTTTGCCGTCTGCAACAGTATGCGGCCTGCGAGAAAACCAACGCCGGGCAGGGCGCGGCGCTGAACAAAAAGCAAATACCAGCCCCTGCCGCACTGTTTGGTTACAGCCACCTTTACGGCGGCGTGCCGGGAGGACAGGCGGAATACGTTCGCGTGCCGAAAGGCAATGTCGGACCGTTCAAGGTGCCGCAACTGTTGTCAGATGACAAAGCGCTGTTCCTCTCAGATATTTTGCCCACAGCCTGGCAGGCAGCAAAAAACGCGCAGATTACAAAAGGCTCGAGCGTGGCAGTTTTCGGCGCGGGGCCAGTCGGTTTGCTGACCATCGCCTGCGCGCGGCTATTAGGGGCTGAACAGATTTTTGTCATTGACCATCATCCGTACCGGCTTCAGTTTGCTCAGGAACGTTACGGTGCCATTCCCATTAACTTTGACGATGATAACGACGCGGCGGAAAAAATCATTGAGCAGACGGCGGGGCAGCGCGGCGTGGATGCGGTGATTGACGCGGTCGGGTTTGAAGCCAAGGGCAGCACCACGGAAACCCTCCTCAGTAATCTCAAGATTGAAGGAAGCAGCGGCAAAGCGCTACGCCAGTGTATCGCGGCCGTACGACGCGGTGGGGTGGTGAGCGTGCCGGGCGTCTATGCCGGGTTTATTCATGGGTTCTTATTTGGCGACGCATTTGATAAAGGGATCAGCTTTAAGATGGGACAGAC